>RJWT010049195.1:0-11033 GCA_004365215.1 Cuniculus paca
GCCAGGCGCGCCGGCCGCGCGCGGCCATACCCGCGCCCCTCGCCCGCCGGGCCGCCGCCGCAGGCTCCGCGCCCCAGCCCGTCCTAGCGCCGCGAGGCCCGGCCCGGGCAGCGCCGCGGCCGCCGCGGGCCCGCCGCGCCCATCGCGGCCCCCGAGCCGCCCGCAGGCCCCGCGCCGGCGCTTTGTTCCGAGCGCCCGCCCCCGCCGCCGAGGCCTGCGCCTTTAAGAGGGGACCATGCCCGGCGCGCGCCGGCGGCGGCTCGAGCGCGAGGCGGTGGCCGCGGCTCCTCCTGCGCGCGCGCTGGGACGCGGGGCCAGCGCGACGGCCACGGCACTGGCAGCCGAGCCCGGGCGCCCGTCCGGCCCTGCTCGCGTCTCCCCGGATGGCTCGGCTCGGCTCGCGCTGCGCCCGCCCCCCTCGTCTTCGTGGCCGGCGCCGCCGCTGCAGCTGCACATCCTCCGGCTTAGCTCGCCATTGCAACAGGAGCCCCTCACGTCACGCACAGCGCGTTATGAAGCGGCCCCGGCGGCGGCGAGCTGTGGCCCCTCTCGGGATCCGTCCGCGCCCCGCGATTGGTGCAAAAGTGAATGGAGGGCGGTTCACGTGGCCAAAGTTAAACTAGGAAAAAAAAAAAAGTGCCCCGCCTGCGGCTGCCGGGCGGAGGGGGCGTGGGCCGTGGCGGCCTGGCAGCCCGTTATCCGCGCCGGCGGCCACGCCCCCGCCACCCGGGCCCGCGCCCGGGCTCTGGCACCAGCACTAGCGTTGCGATCCGAGGGCGTCGCGGCTTGAGGGTCAGGAGCGAACTTTGCAGAAAGGGCGCCGTGGCTCCCAGGCTGCACGAGCCGCGCGTCGCGTCCTCCCGCGCGGACTAACCTGGGATCGGCCCGCCGCGCGCTGCGCCCCTGTGCCCGCCGTTCGCGCCCGGCGCTCCACCCGTTTCCCTGCAGCTCGGGTCTCCAGAAAGAAGAGCGGGAAAGTCAGGCTTGCCGTGCGAGCTTCTCACACTGTATCCCATTTAATGGGTGTCCAAGAAGTGGTCCATGATGTTAATACACTGGGTGATAAGCACCGTTGTGTTTTATTTATATCTCAGTTACTGGGTCCCATGAATAAGGAAGCGGCCCCAAGCATGCTGACTTTCTGTCCCTGACTCCTGGGTTCGCTTCTCTAAACGAGAATCTGTCAAACCCAGGCAAATACTTTGCTATTGAAGAGTTTCTTTGGAAAACCCCAATATATTTGGCGACTGTTACAAGGCTGATGTGAATGATAAGCTAGTTAATTGTATTTACAGTCTGTGTGGGCAGATAACTGGCCAGTACCTTCACGTGAATATTTGGCAATATTTTTAGAGTCAATCTCGAAATGGATATGAATTTGTTTTTTGAGTACTAGGGATTGAACGCAAGAGATAGATATTTGTGGGGTTTTTGTTTTGTTTTTTTAAAGACGGGGGCTCACTAACCTAGCCAGGCTGGGTTCCAACTTGTGATCCTACTGCCTTAACCTCCAAAGTAGCTGGAATTGCATGTCCAGCTAGAGCTATGGATTTCTGAAGCAGTTTTGGGGTACCAGCTCTTTTATGCCGGATTTAAAATTTTATACATTTCCTTAGCAAAAACTCAGCTAAGGCCACAAAAGCTGAGAAGGTGCCCACGCAACGATTGTTTGTGAGTATTACTCTTGTTAGTCGCCAATATATTGGAGTTTGCTAATGAAACGCTTTAAAAGCAAAGTGTTTCCTTGGGCCTAAAAAGTTCTCATTTAATCAAATGAACCCAGGAATTAGGGACAGAAAGTAAGCATGCTTGGGGTTATACGTGAATCTTTCTTCATTACTAATAGGGCCAAATGGCTGAAACATTAGGCAATTTAAAATACCAAGCTGTGGGAGACCCAGATACCTTCTCTGCAACTGAATGGTGGTCTCTCTTGTTTATTCTTTAGATATTTCCACTTTCTTTGATGCTTGTGATTTATGTTGAAAACAGTTCATTACCCAACTCCCCATAACCTTCCTAAGAAGTGATCCACAGCTAAAAATAAAATATTCATTATACAGTGAATGCAGGATTCCAGCAGTGGTCTTGGGGAAAATACAGAATATACAACCCTGAATTACAGGCTCGAAAACCATCTAAAGAGGCTTCCAGTAAGACCATAAACCACAAAAGCCAAGGAGTCACTACATAGCCCCCAATTCAGCAATGGCCCCATAATTCACAAGCATTTACATAAAGCACAAATCCAGCAAGGGGCAGATGTTCAATTTTGTGACATAAGGCAATGATTTCAGGATAGTATCTTCTAACCTGCTTTAGAGGTGTCTGTATTTCCTCTTTTAAACTAAAATTCAATGAAAAGTACAGAAATGTGTGAAGGGAAAATACTTGAAAGACGCTGAAAATTTTGTCCTTAATTTCTGGTTCCTAGAAGTCCTTCAGTTTCAAGGTCAGCAACATTGCCTGTCTCACCCACAGCCTCAATGGAGGTGCCACCCAGGGCCAGTACTGCGGGGGCGGGGATGAGGAAGGTGAGTTGATGCGATTTTACAGGTATTTCCCTACAGTAAACTAAGGAAAAAAATTTTAATGAAGCTGGATTCTTGATTTGTTGCATTAGGAACCTTCTTTGTTGAAGTTTTTCTCATCGTAAAAAAAAAATAAATCAGGAGAGCATTGTTAACCATTGTTATAGAAAGCTAAACCATACACTTTTTTCATGAAGACTGTCACACACCCCGCCTGTGAGGGCGCCTTGGCCTGGTCAGGGGTCATGCATGGGCTGGTTGGGATGGGATCTGAGTTCTACACCGGGTGAGTCCCAGAAAGGCCCACCAGCCTCCTTCTCCCTAAATGAGTCTTTCCATTCTATGGTGATTCTAGACTGACATTTAGAAACTATTTTTTAAATGTCAGATCACCTATTTCCTTTCCATTTGCCCCAGTGTTACTGTATGACACATCATCAAAATTCATCTCTACCTACCTGACTGAACATTTTCTCACAAATTGCAACTTTGTTCTCACACGTTACATTTTTCCCCCCCTGCTGTTAATACATTGAATGTCTGTTACAGGTATAACATTTCATATAATTTGCAGCAATTTCTTGGAAACCCTGGGTAAATGCTTCAATTGTTGGTGGGCAGCAAGCCTTGAATAACCCACGGTTCCCTGTAAGGGCTTCTTTTAAAGACACAGCATCTGAACTTAAGCCTTAAACAGGGGTCCTTGGAAAATGTGGTCATAATTTTTAAAAAACTTTTAGAAATGCCTCTTTTAAGAAATAGTGAATGCTGAGGAGTCATAATAATCCGTGCTTTTAGAAGGATCTGTTCGCTGCCTGCGTAGACCATCTGTAACAACCACTTTGCTAATATTGCCACTTAACCTCTATTAACCCAGAAAAACTTTGCTTCACTATTAATGCTATTAAAGTGACAAGCAAAGCTTATTAATTTTTTCTCTTTAGTTCCCTGATTTGCAACCTTTCCAGTCAGAGGCAGGATAAGGCAGTGATGATGGCTTCTGTTTCATCTTCCAGACCCCAGTGAGTCCAGCACTGGTTATCCAGGATGTTGCTCAGCTCTGTGTTTTGTCAGACGCGGGTGCATTTCTCACACAGACATGTGTGCATGCGCACACGAACACAAGAGGGACGGAGACAGGAAGAACTTAGCACAAGGCTGTGTGCTGGCCCGATGAGATGTCGTCATGCTAACTAGAAGGCACAGGTTGCCACCAGCACAGAGCTCTTGGGAAACAACCTCACTGTTCTTTGGGAGATAACCTCACTGCAGAAGCCAAGGACAGTTTGCTTCTAGTTTAAGACTTCATCCTGAGTTCCAGAGAAGTTTGCTGTGAAATGCCATTAACCTTTAAAGGGCTGCCAGAGCTTCCCCAGCTGGAAGAGTTCACATGAAGACAAAGCTCCCATCCACAGGACAGCGCTGCCCCCTGCATCAGAACGTAGGCGCTGGTCCACTGGTCAGCAGGGTGGCCACCTGGGGCTGCACACACTTGGGGCCAGGGCTGGGCGTCTTGGGGGAGACCTCCAGATGTGTAGCTGAGGCTCTGTTTTACTCAAAGCCTAGTGAAACATAAAATTGCTTGTGGAAGAAAATATACAAGTTGCAGGCAAAGGTTTATGCTACTAACTGGAGCAGCAGTCATTGAGATGCGCAAATACCCAAAGTAAGATGCAAGAATGAAAAAACATTTGCACTATAAAAGTTGCTGCTAAATGACCCATTTAGTTGTTCTCTGGGCATACACTCTGTTACTCTGTGGCTGTGCCAGTGCCAGGGTCATAAATATTATCACTCACTTGATAGGTGATAAGGGCTGTTATCCAGGCCTGGCGATGGAGGGCTGTCTAGGAATTCAGACTAATAAGGCTACGATGACACATTCTGTCATGGAGTCTGTGGGAAAAGCAGCCCTCCAACATGCCAGAAGGACAGCACAACTCATTTTGAGGGCAATTTTGTCAACATTACAAATTGCAAGTTTATTTACTCTTGACCCAGTTATCCTACTTGTGAGAATTTACCCTCTAGATGTACAGTGCCAAAGGACATTTGGACAAGGGTTTCCCTGCTACGCTTTGTATGTTAGTGAATGGTTCGTTTCTAGGGGTTTGTTTCTAGGGGGATGAGTGAATAGACACCAGGACAGCCATCGGAAAGCAAAATACAGGTGTTCTACCACTTACACTGGGAATCCAGCTGAACAGCCTACTGAAAATATCCTACGGGGAAAACACCTTGACTCCACCAAACCTACTGAGTCACAGTTCAGCAACACGGCACCCTGTGATGTCATCGCTTCCCTTTGTGGATCATGTGACTGCCTGGAGCCTTAGCTCTTGCCAGCTTCAGAGGAGAGGACTGGACCACAGATCACCGACTTGGGGAAAGGGCAGCATTCAAAATTCAGTGCACGGTCTCTACTGAATGCATATTGCCTTTGTCCTATGGCAAACTCCAAAAACCTGAAGTCAAACCATTAAGTCAGGGGCATCTGTGTTCTGCAGCTATAAAATGGAGGGAGGGGGCTGTCTCCATGCTGAAACAGAGAAAGTTCCACGGGGTGAAAACCAGGAAGCGGAAAGAATAAGAATGTTATTAGTGTTTTTATAACAAAATACTACAAAGATGCATAAGAAATCAAAGGGGTGACCTGGAGGGGGACAGTGCAGAGCAAAGGAAAGGGGGTTGAAAGGAAGATGGTAAACGAGATTCCCCAAGGTGTACTTTTAAGTATTAGTCTAGCTTTTTATTATTACCTAACAACAACAACAACAAAATGGTACCATTTCCCCGCAAGTCAGATGCTCTAAAATATCCCCGGAGTATAGACCAGATTTCGCCTGACAGCTGCTGTCTTCAGATGTGGGAACTGTGGCCCAAGACATGAGGCTAGTAAGCTGCACAGTGAGTGCTGTTGTGGACCATGAGCCAGGGAGGCAGAAGCCAAGCCCAGAATATCTTCAGTTCTAGGCAAAAACCCTCAAAGAATTTTCTTTCAAGCTTTAGCTCTCATTGCTCCGTAACTGATTACAATAGGAATTTCAGAGAATGAATCGAACTTTTGTTTCATTGTTTCTGCAACATATCCTTGTATTCTTCCAGCATGGGAGAAATAACAAGAACCCTCTGGAATCATCAGAATACCTATATAGGTCGAGCATCCTAATCCATAGTGCTCTAAAACCTGAAAGTGAGCATTGACAAAAGGTCAAGTGTGAAAAATTCCAGAACATGAAATGGTTTTATGCACAAAATCATGACATATTGCATGCAGAGTTGCATTCATGTTATATGTAAAGTATGTATGAATTTAAGCTTCAACTCTATGATATCTCATTATATTTATATGCAAACATTCAAAAAAAAGTGAAATCAAAAAACACTCCAGGACCCAAGAATTTTGGATGAGTCATTCATCCTGTACTTTGTTTCCTCTTGGGCCTCCCTTTTTTTTCTTTTTAAGCTCCTAGACATATATAGGAAACAGTCTTATAAAATTTTTCTTAGATATTTTAGCGACTCAGAGTACAACAAAATGCTGGGTTGAGGACTACGGTAGAGCTGTGCGACAATGGCGCCCTCTTGTGGTGCACATCTACACCTGCTAAGTGAGGCTGTTTTGTTTTCATCTTGGGTTGAAGAACAAAGGTCAGACACACTTTATGGCCAATCACAACCTATTTTTTCTTTCTTTTTTTTTTTTGAGACATGCCTGTTTCTAATTATAACCCAATCCAGCATTTTTCAAAGTTATGTTTCCTAGGTTAGATGGTGATACTTTTAAAGCGAGAGACATTGAACTAAACTGAAAAACCAAGAGCTGGAATCTGCCTTATAAAGCTGACTGAGACTGTTGAGGGGTTCAGCAAGCACCCCAAATAATCCTGATGCCCAGGTTGGTATGGGAGCCACAGATCTCTTTCATGGCCACACAGGCCAATGATCCCCCAGTGAATGCAAAATATCAGCCAGTGTAGACTTATTCTATAGACACTAGTTGAGAGGTTTTTGTCTTCCTGCATCTACCAGGGACCACAAGATGCAGAGCTCACATAAGAGCACTTATCTGTGGGCCCTCACTGTAGAATTTTGAGGCTCCAAATAAGCACGACATGGCAACACAACATTGAGGTTGTGAGGGTACACTCCACTCTGCCCACTAAATCTACCAGCATCAAACATGCTCCAAAGATCATCTGAGTGCCTTCCCCAAGCCTGGAAAATCTTGATGTTGCAAGAGCTGAGTGGGCATGGAGTCAGGATGCTATCAGATGAACCCAAGGTCAGAGAGGTTGTACTCATTTTGGGGCTTTCATCAGCCTCCCCAACATCAAAACAAAGGCATCGAGCCCATCTTTGCCCCCTCCAAAGGATGCTGGAACATTCCTGGCTCCCTTTGCTTCCTGGCTGCCAGGAGATGAACTGTGTCCACTGGCATGGGCCCCCGTTGTGGTAAACTGTGCTGCCATGTGTGTAAAGGCCATGGGGGCAAGGGACTATGGAGTGACGCTCCCAAATCTGTCAGCCAAAATAAATCTTTCTTCCTCAAAAGTTGATTATCACAGGTAGTCTGTCACAGTAACAGAAAACTAGCACAAAGGGGCCATTGACCTCTTTGAGACTTCTGTTTTCTTTGCATTTCTTCTAAAAATGCCACTTTGAACTGGCTAGCAGTCAAGAACTGTGATGCAGAGTTCTACCAAACCATTCCTTCCTCCCTCCCTTCCCTTCTTTCCGTCTCTCCCTCCCTCCCTCCTCTGCCGTTCCCTTCCAAGAGAGAAGAAAGCCTGGCTACTGCTCCACCTGGCAGCAAACCTTGGCATCATCCATGTGGTGCTGGTTCTAGGCCCATGCAGAATGCAAGAGTGCAGAGGTTAAAAAGGCTTCAACCCTGATTTCAGAAAGCCTGGGAGGCCAGTTACTATGACCCTGAGAGGGCAGTATGTGAAGCTGTGAGTGTGAAGCCAAAGGTGTAATGGAGAATCCAGAAGCTTGGAAAAGCCAGGAATGTGGATTATCTAAGGAAACCTGCAAAGAGGAAGCAAAGGGTTTTCAGGAAGTTTTTGATGGTAGGGATGGGCCTGAAGTGAGCCTTAATCTTTGGGAATATGCCCAGAAGCGGAATAGCTGGGTCAAATGGGACTTCCAGTCCTAGCTTTTTGAGAAACCTCCAGACTGACCTCCACAGTGGTTGCGCCAGTCTGCACTCCCACCAACAGTGGAGAAGGGTTCCTTTTTCCCCACAGCCTCTCCAGCATTTGTTATTGGTTGTTTCCTTGGTCCTGGCCATTCTTTCTGGAGTGAGATGGAATCTTAGGGTTGTTTTAATTTGCATTTCTCTAATGACCAATGATGCTGAATATTTTTTCATGTATTTATTTGCCATTTCTATTTCTTCAGCTGAGAAGTATGTTTTCATCTCAGATGCCCATTTTTGGATTGGGTCTTTGAATTTCAAGGGCCTGATTTTTAAAATTTTTTTATATGTTCTAGATAGAAGACCTTTGTCTGAAGGACAGTTGACTAAGATTTTTTCTCAATTCGTGGGTCTTCTTTTCACTCTGTTGGAGATTTCTTTTGATATGCAAAAACTGTTTAATAAGATCCCAGTTGTTGATTCTGGGAAGTATTTCCCATGCAGTCTGATTTTTGTTCATGAATTCTTCACCTAACCCTATGTCTTCAAGATTTCTATCTACTTTGTTTCCCAGCAGATTTAGTGTTTCTGCTTTAATATTTAGATCTTTGATCCATTTTGACTTTAGTTTAGTGCATGGTGATAGGCTTGGGTCTAGTTTTAGTTTTTGGCATATGGAAAACCAGTTTTTCCAGCACCATTTATTAAAGAGGCTATCTTTCTTCCAGTGAACATGTTTGGCCCCTTTGTCAAAGATAAGGTGGCTGAGTGTGTTTGTATTTGAGGGTGTGTCTTCTAATCTATTCCATTGGTCCTCAGGTCTGTTTTGATTCCAGTACCATGCTGATTTGATTATAGTAGCTTTGTAGTATAATTTCAAGTCTGGGATTGTGATGCCTCCTGCCCTGAACTTGTCGCCCAGAATTGCCTTTGCTATTCTAGGTCTCTTCTGATTCCAGATGAATTTTAAGAATGATTTCTCTAGATCTGTGAGGTATGCTAATGGTATTTTGATGGGAATTGCATTAAGTCTGTATAATAATTTTGGAAGAATGGCTATTTTCACAATGTTTGTTCTTCCTATCTATGAACAAGGAATGTCTTTGCATTTTCTGAGATCCTCTTCAATTCCTTTTTTCAGAGTACTGTAATTTTCATTGAATAGATCTTTTACTTCCTTTGTTAGGTTGATCCCTAAGTATTTCTTTTTTTGGATGCTAATGTGAATGGCGTGGTTTCTCTTATTTCTCTCTCAGTGAGTTTGTTGTTTGTGTACAGGGATGCTATTGATTTTTGAATATTGACTTTGTATCCAGCTACATTACTGAATTTGGTTATGATGTCTAGAAGTCTTTCAGTGGAGTTTTGGGGGTCTTCTATGTAGAGTATCATGTCATTTGCAAATAGCGATAATTTAACTTCTTCCTTTCCTGTCCTTATTTCTTTTATTTCTCTCTCTTGTCTAATTGCCTTGGCTAATGTTTCCAGCACTATATTGAATAGGAGTGGTGATAATGGACATCCTTGTCTTGTTCCCAATTTTAGAGTGAAAGCTTTCAGTTTTTGACCATTTCATGGGATACTGGCTGTTGGTTTGTCATAGATGGCTTTTATCAGATTGAAGTAAAGACCATCTATCCCAATTTATCTGTAGGGTTCTTATGAATGAGTGTTGGACTTCATCAAAAGCTTTTTCTGCATCTATTGAAATGATCATGATTCTTATCTTTGGCTCTATTGATATGGTGTATTACATTTATTGATTTGAGTATATTGAACCATCCTTGCATTCCTGGGATGAATCCCACTTGGTCATGGTGTATGATCTTCTTGATAACTTGCTGGATTCTGTTTGCCAGTATTTTATTGAGAATTTTTGTATCGATGTTCATTAGGGAAATTGGCCTGTAGTTCTCTTTTTTGGATGGATCTTTCTCTGGTTTTAGTATTAGGGTAATACTTGCTTCTGGGAATGAGTTAGGGAGACTTGCTTCCCTTTCAATTTCATTAAAGAGTTTGAGGAATGTTGGCATTAAGTCTTCCTTGAATTTCTTGTAGATTTCAGCTGTGAATCCATCAGGACCTGGACTTGTCTTGGTTGGTAAGGTTCTAATTATATTTTCAATTTCATTAACTGAAATTGGGTTATTCAGTAGTTTTACATCTTCTTGATCCAGCTTTGGTAATTCATATGTTTCTAGAAATCTGTCCATTTCTTCTGTGTTATTGAACCTATGAGAGTAAAGATTTTCCAAGTAGGTATTGATGATCTTCTGTATTTCCAGAGTCTGTAGTGATTTCACCCTTTTTGTTCCTTATTGCATGGATTTGAGTTTTTTCTTTCCTTTTTTTAAATAAGGCTGGCTAGGGGCTTATCAATTTTATTTATTCTTTCAAAGAACCAACTCTTTGATTTGTTAATTCTTTGTATTGTTTTCTTAGTCTCAATTGCATTAATTTCTGCTCTGATCTTTATAATTTCTTCCCTTCTTTTGGCTTTGGGTTTGACTTGCTCTTCTTTTTCTAGATGTTTAAGGTGTAGCATCAGATTGTTTATTTGTGTTCGTTCAATTTTCCTGATGTGGGAATTCACTACAATAAATTTCCTTCTGAAAACTGCTTTCATTGCATCCCACAGATTCTGGTAAGTTGTATTTGTAGTTTCATTTGCATGTAGATATTGTTTAATTTCTTCTTTAATTTCCTCTGTGACCCACTGATTGTTCAGGAGTGTGTTATTTAATTTCCATGTGCTTACAGGGTTTTTGCAGTTTCTTTTGTCATTAATTTCCAGTTTGATGGCACTGTGATCAGGTAGATGCATGGGATAATTTCAATTCCTTTGCATTTATTTAAGCATGTTCTATGGGCCAATATATGGTCTATTCTAGAGAATGTCCCATGTGAAGCTGAGAAGAATGTATATTCTGATGTTGTTGGGTGGAAAACTGTACACATCTACCAAGTCCATTTGTTCACAGGTTTGATTCAGTTCTGTTATTTCTTTGCTGATTTTCTGTGTAGTTGATCTGTCTCTTTGTGTCAAGGATGTGTTAAGGTCTCCCGTTATAATTGTGTTATTGCTTATTTATTTTTCATTTCTATCATTTGTTTTATATAGCTGGGTGCTCCCATATTTGGTGCATATATATTTAAGATTGTTATTTCTTCCTCTTGGAGTTTTCCCCTAACCAGTATGTAGTGACTTTATCTCTTTTGATCATTCTTGGTGTGAAGTTCATATTGTCTGCAAACAGAATAGCTACCCGTGCTTTTTTTTTCGGTTCCTGTTGCATGGAGTATTGTTTCCCATCCTTTGACTTTCAGTCTATGAATTTCCTTTTGGGTTAGATGGGTTTCTT
>RJWT010049196.1:0-11042 GCA_004365215.1 Cuniculus paca
GTTATAACTGATATGTTTTGACTTATCCTTGTCATGTTATTTTCCTGCTGCTGGTGCCCCCTCTTTTTTTCCTCTGCTCTCTTCTGTTTAATTGTTTGCCTTGTCTAGTGGGATCCTTCTGTTGTGGTTTATGAAATTGCAGTCCTTGTTATCTCTTTCTAGAATGTCCTTCAAAACATTGTGGAGTGATGGTTTGGTGGTTATAAATTTCCGTAGATGTTCTATGTCATGGAAGTATCATATCTCTCCATTCGTTTTGAAAGATAGTTTTGTGGGGTTGAAGATTGTTTTCCCTTCTCCTTGAATTGAGATTTTGTGCTTAGAAATCAGTTGTGATTCTGATGGTTTTCCTTTATAGATGATTTGTTTCTTTTCCCTAACAGTTTTTAAGATTCAATTCTTGTGTTGAATTTCTGGAATCTTGACTATGATATGCCTGGCTATACATCTTTTTTGATCATGATTAATTGAAGTGCTATATGCCTCACTTATCTGTATGTCAGATTCTTTTTCTCTACTAGGGAAGTTTCCTGCCATAGTGTCTGTGAAGTTATATATATATATATAATTTGTGGTATCTCCTTTTTCATGAACTCTAATCAATCTTAAATTATTCTTCTTTGTCTCATCTAGCAGCTCTTGGATTGATTTCTCATAGTCCCTTGCTATTTTTGAGAAATGTTTCTTTTCATGATCACTAACTGCAAGCCTGTCTTCCATATCTGAGCCCCTCTCCTCACATTGGCTTAATCTGCTGTGAATAATTTCAGTGGAATTTTTATTCTCCTGAATATCCACTTGAATCTTCCTAATGGATTCCATTTCTTTCCTATGTGGAGCATTCATGACTCACATACTTTTCTTATGATAGCCTTTTCTTTTTGTCTGTATCTTCTCTAACATCCCTAATCATGGTCTTTATTTTGGGCAGCATTTCTGCAGTTACCAAAGAAGGTATTTATGACTTGATTTTCTCCAGAGTCTCATTCAATTGCTTTGTTGTTGCCACTTTAGAGAGGCTAGGTGGAAGGCTTTCAGATTGTACCACCTCATTATCCTCTGTGTTTGACCTTTGGTGAACTGGATGTCTAGGGTTGTATCTTGTTTAGGTGTTTTCTCATTTTATTTTCCTTTTTTTCAGTTTAGTTCCTGGTGTGATGCTTATAAATTGCCTATTGTGAGTTGCTTTATTGCTAGTATTTAGGACCCTTTGGTAATGACTCCTCCAATGAGGTATCTTCCAGGTGTAACTGGTTTTGGAGTTTTAAGTCTGTTGTAAGTTCCTACCTCTTCAATTTGTTAGAGATAAGAAAGTGCTGCTTGTTTGGCCCAGCCCCTGGTTCTTTGGCACTGTACCACAGTATATTCTGTGAATCTTAGTCAATCTCAGTCATGCAATACCAGGAAAAATAGCTGTTTAGAACAATTATGTCACTTTTTGCTATAGTGGTACAATAGCATCAGGCAGAACCTAGAAAATGACAAACTGAGCTAACCATTAATTTGCCTTTTTTAACTATATGGACTATATTTGTGGTTATATAACAAAATCTAAAACAAACCAGAAAATTATATGCATTATAAAAGTCCTTAATGTGTCAATTTTACCCTCAAGAGATAAAATTTAAAATAGATTAAGGAGAAAATAGAGAATTGGAAGAAGAGTAAGAGATCAAAAGTAAGGTTGGAGGACATATGGGAATTACACTAACTTTGGAAAACTGGTGCAGAAGACTGGAGGGAGAGAAAGAAGGAAGAGATAAAAAAAGAATCATAACAACAAAGGGGATAGAAATCATGTTCACATTCATGTAAAAACAAGATCGAACAATGAAGGAGAAAAGAAAATGAAAACTAAAAGCAAAACAACAAAACAAAACCACCTCCACAACAACAAATGATAGAGAGAGAGAGACATCCACTTCCAGGTTTGTCCCTGCTTTCACTGGTAGACAACTTGTAGACAGAGTCCTGATTTGTGCTAATTTGTCCTAGCAAGCCATCAGTAGCATTTCAGTAGGGTAGTTGATAATCTCAGTGAGTCTGCACTTTCTGCCTGAAACCAGACTCTAGCTTGCCACTGTCCAAGCACCTTACGAGGGTCTCAGCCCAGCTGGGAGCCACTAGATGAAGCCAGCAGCATCTCTGACTTCTTATCTCAGTTGGCCCATCTCCAGATGGCTCTAGGCCAGTTTTTCTCTCATGGGTGATTGAGCCCTGTGCACTCACTGCCAGCCAGTGCAGTCCTTTACATCTGCTGCTCCTCTCCACTGCCACATCTCTCTGTGAAGGCCTCCAGGGTCTCCAGCTGTCACTATGTGTCTGCAGGTTTGAGCCAATCCTCTCACTCAGTGAGCTCCATCTCATGGAGGAGGTACCACCAGGTACCTCCTTCTTCATTGAAGTTTGTCTCTTCACTCTCTGTGGGCTTCACTTCATGCTTCAGAATTTTCCTGGGTCTAGGGAATTGACTTCCTTTCTTCTTGTCCTCCTCGCATTACTATATTTCAGCATATGTACAGTGAATCTCAGAGAGGTTTTTTCTCTGTTGCATAGCACTCCACCATCTTGGTCTCAAATCCCCTAAAGGCTTTGATCAGTTGTACCATCATTGTCATTAACTTCCAGAAATTTTTAAATTTCTTTTTTGTTCTTTTCTGTGACCCATTAGTTGTTTAGAATTAGATGGTTAATTTTCCAGGAACATTGTTCTTTTCTGAAATTTCTTCTGTCATTGGTTTCTATTTTTATTGAGTAGTGGTCTGATAGTGTGCATGGGATAATTTCTATTCTTTTTTTTTACTTAAGTAAGTTTTGTGGACTTGTATGTGATCTATTTTGGAAAGAGTACCATATGTTGCTGAAAAGAATGTATAACATGTTGTATAGGGGTGAAATAACCTGTATATATCGAGTCCATATATTTAAGGTGTGGAGTTCAGCTCTGAAATTTCTTGATTTATTTTTTGCTGTTTATCTATCTCTTTATGAAAATGAAGTGTTAAAGTGCCTTATTACGAGTGTGTTAGTATTTATTTTATCTTTTAATTTCAGCAGTTTTTGTTTCATGAAGATAGGTGCTCTAGCATTTAGTGCATATATGTTTATCAGTGTTATATCTGCTTGTTGTATTGTTTCCTTAACAAGTATGCAATGACCATCTTTCTGTCTACTAATGAATTTTAGCTTGAAGTTTACCATGTCTGATACCAGAATTGTTACCCCTGCTTATGTTTGGAGTCATGGTACATGAAATGTTGTTTTCCATTGTTTATTTTTTAGTCTGTTAATATATTTTTGTATCAGATAAGTTTTTTGAATGCAACAGATGACTGGATTCTTTTTGATCCAGTGTGCCAGTCTGTGTCTTCTGACTGGAGATTTGAGGTCATTAATATTAAGAGATATTGCTGAAGTGTGTTGGTTATTTACTGTCATTGCCTTCTTTATTTCTTCCCTTCTGCAAGGAATGCATTATGCAACCAAATGAATATGCACTTTGAAATCATAGCACATATTTTTCTTTCTCCATTTCACTCAACACTAAACAAGTGATTTTAACTTTGTAATAGTCTTATTTGTTTTGTCTGGCCTGTACTATCCTTACAATTGTTTAACTAAGATATACACATAGATTGAAGATGAAGGCTGTCTTAGTTACATTTTTGTGGATGAGACAAATACCTAACACCCAAAGTTAAAGCAGGAGAGGTTTATTTAGCTGATAGTTTTTAAAGGTTTCAGTCCATACTCAACTGAGTCCAAGGTAGTTTCCACATGGCACAGGGGCAACAGTTCATGGCAGCAGAAGACATCAAAAGCAACCAGTGGAAACCAGTTCATGATGTTCAGAAGGTAGCAAAGCAACAAAGACCTTAACAACCTTTCTACCATCTTTTATACTCAATCTACTACACCAGGACTAGGGTGTTGCCAGTCCAATCTGTGGACCAATTTAGTAATCATTCACCCTTAATTCCAGCATTGCACCATGAATCAAGCACACACTATAGATCCAGCCACCTCTGAAAAAGCTCCACCTATGACAACATGAAACTTTGGGGAGGGGACCTCTAAACACAAGCTACAACCTTCTGCCCTGGTCCCCCAAAGACTCATGTGCATCCCTTTATGGAAAAAGCACTTAGTACATCTCCAAGAGTTCTAAAGTCCTATCAGTTTCAACATTGCTCTAAAGTCCAAGTCTAAAGTCTCCTCTGAGATTTAAGGCAAACTCTTAGCAGGGAATCCCAATGCAAATGAAAAGAAACTTAAACACTTCCAACATACAATGGCACAAGATAAACATTACCATTCTAAAAGATGCAAATAGGGGGATACATAGGAATGAGACCAAAGCAAGTCCAAAATCCAACATGGCAAACTTTAAGTCCCATAGTTCCCTATGTGGCATCTGAAGCAATCTATGGAAAGATGTGAACTCCAAAGGGTTTGGGTGACTCCACCCCTACAGCACTGCCTGTAGTTATAGCTTCTGTGGTTTCTTTCTTGGGCCTGCTCTGCTCCTTCCTTGCAGTTTTCCTCAGAAAATCCATTTTTCTGGCATCTCAAACTTCTGAAGCCTCCAGTTCTCCTTTGACTTCAGACTCACAGCTTCACATACTCCTTTCTCAGGGGCACACTGACTGGCTTCCCAGGTCCTCTTCTCAAATCTGAGTGGAAACATTCCTCACAACTCTTGCATTCTCCATGCACCTAAATCCAGCACCACATGAATGATGCCAAGCCGGCAGCCAAGCATCCCTCTCTCTTGGCTATAAGGGTTAAGTGCCTGGATTACTCAGCACTCTGAATCCAATTCTGAGGATTAAATTCTCTAGGCTACCACAATTCTTGAACATGATGCTCTGCAGCTTTCTTCTCAAAGTGAAGTCTTTCACTTTTGCAATTTGGAGGCTGCAAAGGGTGGAGTCCTGCTGCTCCTTATGATGCTCTCAGGCTATCTTTTTTATTCCCCTATTCCTTCTCATCAATCAAGATCTCCTCTGCTCTCTCTTTGTTACCTACAGCATTACTGTAACTTCCTTTCTGGCCAAACTCAATGTTTTAAGTCATCTTGCTGGGCTATTTTCTCTTCATTCTTAACATAGACCTAACTAAAAACTCCCAATAGTAGCTATGCCACTCCCTCCAATCTCCAATGTCTTGAAATTTCTTCTGCATGATTAATTAGGCTGCCACCCTTAATCTTAGTCTCAGGCAAAGTCTCTGGAAAGGACCAAAATTCAGACGAACTTTCTGCCAAACCATAACACAAACTGTCTGGAGTCAAACATCCAGTACAGTCCTTCTTACCAGCAGAAACCTCCCAAGCCTGGTCTTTAGAAGCATGAATTCTATCAGCTTTCTAGTCTTCTGAGGTCTGACCAGAATCTCCCATACGATATAGCCTAAAATATTTCAACTCTACTTTTTTAGCTGGTATCTCCAAATCTTTCCAAACTCTTTCCACAAGCCATTCCCAAAGGCTCCTAAATCACATGGTAAGGTACACACAGAAATAACCTCCCTTCTTTGGTACCAAATGCTTACTTATTTTTCTCATTGATGAGACAAAATACCCAATGTGTAAATTTGAGAGAGGAAAGCTTTATTTCGCTCATGGTTTGTAGAGGTTTAAGTCTATAATCAGCTGGATACAAGGCAGAGGGGCTTGGCAGAGGGGCATTTCAGAGGGCCAACAGTTCTTGATGGAAGAAAATAGCAAAAGCAAGCAAAGGAATGGGGAGACAAGGCTCTTTCTGTGCCTTATATTGTATCCAGTCTACTGGGATCAGGGCGATGCAAATAAGATCAGTGTACTGATCCAGCAATCACCCATCCTTCGTCCCAGAACTCTTAATCCTAGCATTGCAGTATGAAGCAATCACACCCTATTGATCCAGCTACCTCTGAAGAAGTTCCATCTATGATCACACGAAGCTTTGAGAGAGCATCTAAATACAAGTCATAACAAAGGCTAAGTGAAAGCAAGTATACATTTATAGACAGAGTACCAAGTACAGTACACAGAAATGGAGTACGTAGAGTTCTCATTCCTTTTATTTTTAATTCATAGTCCCAATTTAGCTTTTTACTTTTAGAATATTGAAAAGATCCAGTGAGGTTTGAGAATCAACCAAATAATCTTAATTTCTTCTTTTCTCATTCAGATGAGACAAGTAATAATATTAGAATGTTCTCCAAGGAAGTATAAGCTGCTAAAAACTGGCTAATGTAAGATAAGTTGCATATTTCAGATTTCTATTGGATTTTTTAGTATTTTCATATACATAATGAAATAACTTATGGATGAGACTCATGTAAAAACACAAGTTTTGTTTATATCTCATATATATCTCATATGCATATCCTATATTATGCAAGATTTTCTAATGTATTTCCATTTTTACCATGATCAGGTACAGGAGGTCAGGTGTGGAATTTTCCATTGTGGAGTCAAGTTGTGCTCAGAATGTTTCATTGTTTGGAATATTGTGGATTTCAAATTAGAGATACTTGAGAGATTCAGGAATGAACCACACATAGATTTTATTCCTCTACTTTTTAGCTTTACATTATTAATGTAATGCATTGGATGCAGAGAGGTTCTGATATTAAACTATTTTCCTTAACATTATTTGTTATGGATATTATTTAAGATAACACTTACATCAGTATACTTTGAAATGTTATTTTTTTAAAAATTGATGCATTTTGTTTAGAAATAAGATTACTGTATATTTCTTTGGGGACTGTTATGTCTATTTTACTTTTCAAAATTTTAGAATAATGTAGTTACTGCATAAAAGAAAAGTATTTAAAATAAAAAGCATTTTTTAAAACTAGATATAGTTTAATTTATTCTTACTATACTGGCATGGAAACTAACCAAAGATATCTAAGACTCTATAGAACTAATTATCTAATTTTTTAAAAAATATAAATGAAGACAATACACAGAGAGTCGTGCTATATTTACATTTGGAATTGTTGAGTATTACAAAGATAATAATTTCTCCATATAAGCTAATCTATAAGTTTGATGAAAGTTTATCCAAAATTTCTTGAATTATTAGACAGTGGTGTTAAAACTGATTACAAAGCTAAGCCAGTGTAAGAAAAAATGGAAGCAAAACAAAAAAGGTTGAATTTTTTTATCATATGATATCCATATTTGTA
The DNA here is from genome assembly GCA_004365215.1 of Cuniculus paca. Classification (NCBI taxonomy): domain Eukaryota; kingdom Metazoa; phylum Chordata; class Mammalia; order Rodentia; family Cuniculidae; genus Cuniculus; species Cuniculus paca. The sequence goes on from RJWT010049196.1 coordinate 7,183, forward strand.
ATACAATAGTATAGAAAAGACCAAATAGTAATGAAGCAAATAACAAAAATAAAATTATGAAACTGTAAGTTTAAGTAGATCAATAATGTATCTATATGGTGGACAATAAATGATTCCTTGAATAAGAAAACACGAGAAAGAAAAAATTAACTGGAGTGAATAAAACAAAACAGCACTTGTGTTCAACAAAAGACAATGTAATTAAAGTTTAAATAGAAGAACATTGTGAAGAATAAAACCTGTGTACAATTAGCATTCCATCGCATAACAAGAAAAATATACAAATTCACCAATAGAAAAATAAACTAATGTTACAGAAGATGAGTCAATGTTTTTTCTGCTTACACACAATGCAAATTTATTGATTCTTCACATTTCTAGAGTCCAAATGTCTGAAATTAGGACTGGTGATGGCTTTCTTTCCAATTATAGATTACCATTTACTCACTTCACTCTCACCTTGTAGAAAAAGCAAATCGTAAAATTAAACACGATATATAACTTAGTTTACTTTTTCTGGAGCATCACAGCCTTTAGTTCTTTACCTTAAGACTGCTTTGTAGATAAACCTAATTTTCTTTTGTTCCCCACACTGGAAAAATTTTTGCCATTCCCCTTTCATCTTTCAGAGAATTCAAATAGTTTGGATGTTCTCACCTTTCTGCTAGCTGTGTCTTCACAAACTGCTTTTCCATGTCACTCTATTCCCTGACACTTTTTTCTACCCTGCATCTCCTTTGCTAATTTCTATTTCTCTGTTGTCCACTCTTTCTTTATTTCTGTCCAGTAAATGGTACTATAAATCTAATCTAACTCGGTTGATAGTGAGGCTTCTTTCTGATGAGAGATAGTTCACTTATGACTGATGATGGTGTGTCAAGAGGAATATTCAGGCTGATGTGCTGTGACCTTCCTTTGATTATTCAGGGCTGCCTCAGTAATAATTCCACAAGACATGTCAGAGTACACTGCAGATACAACTGTCTAATCTCCAACACCTTGTCCCTGTCCTATAATGAACAGAAATTCTCTACTTTGGGTAATTGCCCATAAAGGCCAAGGGAAGCTTTTGATCAGTACATCCATAGTCCCTGTCACAGTGCAGTGTTACAGGTTATTTTTTCTTCCCTTCCTATCTTTCTGGTGCCAGAAGGAAAAACTTGAACTTAATAGAACAGTCACTGAGCAAAATATATTTCCTCAACTAGATTCACATAGGAATATACCATTTTTATGTGACTGTTCAGGTTTTACCAGCTACAGATTACTAGGTGAGATAATTTTCCCATAGTAAAAGACAACCAACCTTCAAATATAAGAAAATAAACACGATTGGATTCAAGTTGGCTTCTGTTATTTGCCTAAGTTGCATAACTTCTTCAACTATAGTTTATTCATCTGTAAAACTGCTCTGGAAATTATACTTACCCAATATTTAATGAGTGCCTGCTCTCAACCAGACCCAATGCTAATGCTGATAATAAAGAAAAAAGAGAGAGAAAAAAACAATAAAGTACCTGCCTGCACGGTGAAACACAACACAGAACAATCAATTATAAAATACGCTGTTGCTCCAGTCTTCTAGAGAACCATAAAGTGGGTTACAAAGTGGATAATCAATTAGATGGAAGGGTGGGAATGCTCTCATTTAAAATGTGCAAGTCCTTCATGCTAGATGACATTTGATAATGTATTTGTTTCCTAACAGTGTCATAACAAATTATAACAAATTTTAAAAAAAAATTAAGCTTATAAAAAACAAGTTTATTCGTTTGCAATTCTGGGAGTCAGAAGTTGTCAAATGAGTCCACAGTCTCTGGTGAAGAATGACATTCTTTGCCTTTTCAACCTTCTAGAGGCCACCTGCTTGTCTTTGCTCATCAATCCATCCTCCATTTTTCAAAGCTAGTGGTATTGCGCCTTTCAATCTCTCTGTCTCTACTTCTGTTTTCATATAGCCTTCTTTGACCTTCTTGGATCCCTCTGATGAGAATTCTTGTGATTATACTCTGCTCACTAGAGTAATCTGGGATAATCTCCTCATCTCAAATCCCTTAATTTGGTCACTTCTCTCCATTCATTTTTCCCATATACATCATATTATTCACAGATTCTGTGAAGAATTGGAGCTAAAAGAAGCAAAAGGAGGTCTTGCTCTTGTTTTTGTTGTTGTTTCTGTTTTTTTGTAGTACTATGTATGGTGAGCACAAAAAGTCAAAGAAACAGCCTGAGACTATGTGGTGCAGTACGTTCTAATCAGAGAGAGCAATGAGGGAGACACAAAGGTGAGGGCTCACTTAGGATTTGAGAAACAGATAGTTTTTTGGTATCCCTAGAAAATTATGAATAAGAGAAAGGTTGGTAGGAATATGGACATGAGGGCAGTACAATGGATTGGATGGCAAACAAGGTAAGGATTTAAAGAGATTTACTATGAGAGATTTGAGGTGGTTTTGAGCAGATAAATGATGTGTTTTCACATGGTTTACAATGCTCTATTGCATAATGGATCATTTGGGTACTGAGGTAGATACAGGAAGAGTAGTGAGAAGGTTGTTGCAATATTATTGGGAAACAATGATAGATTTTATCATTGAGGTCATCATACTCATGGGGAAAATGGAAAGTGCCTGTATGCTAAAAATATTTTGTAGATAAGACATAGAATTGATGACAACAAACTGAAATATAAAACCTAACAAAAATAGTATAACATTAAAACTTAGATCATTATGTTATAATGTCCATCCCAAAATTCTGAAGGATGGAAGAATCCTATGCAATGTAACAACCAATAAAAGAAATTTGCATTAATGTTTTCAAGACATGTTTTAATTCCTATGTTGTCCACCAGATTACTAGAACTGACAGAAGTGTTTTTGTTTTGCAATTTTCTTTTCTAGTAATGAGGTCAGATATTTGTCAAGGAGTCAGTTGTATTTATTCTTGAATCTGTACACGTCAGCTTTACTTGATATCTTAATGAAATATGAGTACAAAATTACTGCATATATAAATTATATGAAATAACTCAAACAAGATAAGTAGCTGAAAACAAACTTTTCAATGAGATAGTTTTAAAATATTAGGAGTAATAGTTTAGGAATCTATGTTATATCTCTACCTCGAACAAGAAAGCAAGAGTAGAAATTGAAGAGGGTACATTTTGGGTACAATTTATGCAATAAAGATAATGGAGAAACTCAATTAGCAGATTCAACTCAAAGCAAATGGATTAACCCTAATACAAAGGTTTTGCAAACTAATGTACAATTATACATTATAAATTATAGCATTACATTTTACAAGAACAAGGGCTTGATTGATTTTCACTCTTGCTAATATTTGATTAAGAGAATTTATATTTCACTTTTTTGCTTACTGAAAGGGAGAGTACTATCTAGGCCAAGGAAGTACTAAAAAAAATGCAAGAAATAAAAATGTTAGAAAATATTGATATGTGAAATTAGGTTACTTTTAAGAATATATACAGCATGCTAAAAAAGAGAATTTTTTTAGTAAACAAGACCAAAATACTCATTGTTCCTCTTTATACAGATGGACTTACTGATCCACTGATCCGTTTGAAAGTTCTGCAACCCAATAGGCAGATAAGTAAAGAAACAAATCACAAAGAAAATGCAAATTGTTGAAAACATGGAAAAAAAAGTGTTCAGCTTCACTGGTAATCAAAGAAATGCAAATTAAAGCAATAAGATTTGATTTCAACTGTTATATTTGCACAGATTAGCCAAATGATATTATGGAAATTTATTGCATGTAGATCTAAAGAGAACATTCATAATGCTGGTAGGGATGTTATTCTTTTTCAGTCTTTCCAACTAAATAAAATATTCATA
>RJWT010049197.1:0-11033 GCA_004365215.1 Cuniculus paca
GTAGGCTTTACAGAGCTTCATTGAGCTCAGTAGCATCGGTCTTTTTCTCATTGTGGGTCCTTCACAAGTCATTGAAGATACCGAGGTCACTAGACCAAGTAGTCTTGCATTGTTCCTCATGCCACCAGGGCACCAAGCAGAAGAGAGGCCAACTGCAGGTGGCAGAGGAAACAACTGTGTGCATATGGATGTATCTACGGGACAAAAGGTCAGCATGTCCAACAGAATCATAGCTGCTGGCCACCTAGCGAGGCTGGATGTTGGGAGGAAGGGCATAGAAACCTCTCACTGAGTGAGCACTAGATGGTGATATGTGTAGTGTGCTTAAAAACTTATTAAGTGTGAGACACTGGGCAAGTCATTTACTTTCTCTGAGACTCGGTTGCTTTATCTATGATTTGAAAAGAGTAGGATTAAATTAGTTTGATTACTGTGAACAATAAAAGAAAATAATTACTTTATGCCTGCAGAATTACTTATCTCACTGTCCTGTGCATAGTACAGTATTTATATTCATTACAGGACTGTTTTATCTTGTTTGTTCATTTTCTGTGGTATTTTCTTTTTGTGTGTGGGGGGCAGCAGTATTCATTTGAACCAGGGCTTTTGCACTGAGCTACATCTCCAGCCCTTTTTAAATTTTTATTCTGAGACAGAGTCTTGCTAAATTACGGAGACTTGGAATTCTCCTGTCTCGGCCTCCCACAGTGCTAGGATTACGGTGTGCACTGCCACACCCAACTCTCAGGACTGGTTTGTCTGAGCTGTATGTGAATTTATAGTTTTAGTTTGCTTGTGTAGCCCTTTTTTATTATGACAAATTCCCCTTGCTGTTTCTTTGGTCTGTGTTCAAACACTGAAGAACAGCAAACTGGTAAAATAAAGATTTGTGGCATGAATTTACTGGAAAGTGCAAAGCAAGGGCCACAGCCTAAACTCAAGATGGATTAATCAGTACCTGCAGCTACCTAGGCGCGTGCCAGTCCTCCTTTCCCTGCTGCTCTCCCCTCTAGAAGGCACATTCCTCTGCAGGAACTCTTGAATGGATTGCCTCTCTCCCCAGGGTTTAGTTATGCCCTAGTTCCTCTCTGATATCTGCGTTTTTATCTGCAGGCTTCCCCCTCCTCCTGTGACCTTGTTCTCTTTCTCCTATTCCAAGCCCCACATGAGGGAGGGAATATATGGCTCTTTGAGGGACATGTGGGGTGCAGGGTAAAATTTACTCTTTGGGTGACTGGAGAATATATTTTTATATATCATCTATTCTTAAAATGAGTCTGTGATTTTTTATTTTCCAATACTAAAATTTATGATTGCACTGTACTGAAAGTGCCTCTTCCATTCAAAATATTTCCCAGTAACCTCTGAATCACTCAACTGTAAAGGGAAAGAGTTTAATTTGATACTTTTTGCCACTGTGGAGACAGACAGTGCCACGACACTGTCCTTCAAACTCCAGCTTTTCCTTTGGCCTCCATACTCACACCTTCCTGGTTTTTGGCCTCACCTGTGAGCTGTCTTCTTACGGCTCCTTGTCCTCGCTTGAATGTGTAGTTTCGGTTCTACTCAACCCTTCTCTGTGAACTCAATACTCATCCTTTTGGTTATCTTACACAACTGACTCCTAAATTAGACTTTTTTTTTCCTGTGAAATTTGCATTAAGAAACCCAACTTATTCCTGGGCTTTTCTAATCTAATAATGCCACATCTTGTGCAAGTCTCTCTCTCTGGTTTTTGTTTTCATAGTCTCCTTAACCTGATAGCATCACCACATATACAGTTATACACACCGAGAATCTCCCTGCTTTGCTGTGAATGAGTGAATACAATTATTTTGGTTTTTTAAAAGTACGTATTATGTCCTGTGTTCCTCCCTATTTTCCCTACTTGCTTTAGATGCCCTGACTTTTCTCCTGTTGTTTGCAATATCCCTCACACTGGTGCTGTCTTCTGTCTTAATCCCCTAAGACTCGTTTCCCCACTAATGTGCTCTGTCTCAAATGCATGTCTGTTTGTACTATGATCTTTAATCACAGTCAGGTTGCAATTCCTCAGCATAATGACCTCAGTCCTTTGTTATCAGACCATTTCTTTTGAATTCCATTGCCTGAAATTATATTCACAGCTCTCAATCTCGGAAATGCTGACTAGTTTACTGTTGTCCATAAAGATTATACTGTTTCCAAATACTGTGTTTTGTGCCACGTCTTCTTTCTTTCTGCAAAGTTCTTCTCTAAATTTCTTTACTGTGATAGGACCTAGTCACTGTTTAGTATTCAGTTCTGCAGTGATTTCAAAAGGAAAATTCCTGGCCCAAATACAACCAATTGAACTCTAAAACCTTCCCTAAACTTCTACATCACTTAGTAGAAACTGCAATTGGAATTACTGAATTATCAGTGGAAATCTACTGATTTCTCGCAAAGATGCTGTTAGTGGAAATACGTATTACATTTCCATATTGTATATTTTCATTGACTAACTCCACTATAAATAATTCTTGAAGTTATATGAATTCTTGCCAGACAGCATGTTTTGACCTGTCCTAGGGCAATTATCCCAGAGCAGCAGTTGTGTATTCTCAAGACATATGACTTCCATAACTCACTGTGAATATTTCTCAAGTAGTTTTTTCTTATTCTTCTTTGAAACATTTCCGTATTTTTTTTTCAGTAACAAGAACAGTATACCGAATGGGAACTTCTTAAATTACATATGGAATTATCAATTGCTTATAAAGATATGTAGAATACACTATTTTCTTTTTAAGGATGACAAATCTTTCTGTAATTAAAAAAAATACTCGATGACTGAAAAAAATTCTAATCCTCCAGCTGCACTCGTCTGTTCAGAAGAAGCTGTCAGTGACTGAATGAGGCGTCTGTCCCACTGTCTACAGTCTCAAATGCCAACTTGGAGCTTAAAAGAATGAGTTTGTTATATAGGGCACATTTGTGGTCTATAGATGCAACAGGCTAAAAATGTAAGGGTTAAAAATAAACCTCTGAAAGTTCATAGCTAACAGAGGTGCCCTGATATAAAAGTGTTATGGGAAAACAATTTGAGAGAAAAGAGAAAGATATAAAAAGGCAACCATAAATATAAGATATGGAAGTAATGAAGATCCCCAAACCCCAAAATTAATAATTCTCTGGAGCATATTAAGTTTGTTTAAATAAATTGTGTAAGTCTTTAAAAGTTTGTAGTTGTCATTAGCAACAGAGCTAATGAATGCCATTGGAAGTTTGTTTTCTATTGGAATTGAGTAAGGGTAGTATTTTTTATAAGTCACAGAAAGAAGATACTGTGATTTATTTTACAAAATGTCCTGTTTGTTACAGTGGACTAGGAAATGAGACAAGAAGCATAAAATGTTATGCTTTTAATGTATAAAGTAAAAGAAACATCATTAGTCCATACTTCTTTTGGTTTTTAAAATACAGGCTTGTGATGAGGATTGTATATAAAATTCAGCATCTTCTATCCCAGTGCTGTAATATATGAGAAAGAACAGATATTTTTATACATATGTTTCTAAGTGGTAGAGAAAATGAACTTGCACATTTAAGTTAAGAGTGAATGGGGCAGTTTTAGGAAATTAGCCTGAGAAAGCTGGAAAGTCACTTACAAAAATGCTTATCAAACTCTATAGAATTGTAGAATTGGGAAATTGATATTGCCACTCTTGTCTTGATCTCCTTTACAAAGGTAATAGTGCTCACGAACTTCTACATTATGAATGTCAGGGGCCCTTCAAGGAATCCCAGCTTTCCACCCTCAACCCATGTAGATTTTCAAAGTTAATTAATTTACAATCTACTTGCTCAAAATGTGGTCGTGTTTAGTTTTTTTCTTATTTCTTTACTGTTTGAACAGTATTTTGTTGCAGAGTAAACAACTAGAAAATCCATGAATAAAGGTGGCTATGGGGAGAGGCACAGAATTCTGGGAGTTTGGGAGCTGCAGTGAAAACTGACTGAATCTCTAAGTCCCCCTTGGCCTTGCCTGGATTCAATCTGTGTGTACACAGCTTCTCTCTGTACTGTGGTTCTGCTCTTCCTAGCTTATACTTAGCTTTCCTTTCTCTCTCTTCCCACCACCAACTTGACCTTTTCTTTACTCTTACTTTTTTCTCTCTCTATTTTATCTTAAAATTAACAATTTTTAACATTTAGCTCAAAATTGAAGAAAGAATTTTAACTATACTGATGTTGTCTCCTCTACCCCTTAAAAATGAGTGAGGTAGCATATGGAACAATTTTTTCAGTCCTTTCAGAGACGTATGATTTAACAGTGCATTTTTCTTAATTCTGACACTCTTCTTTCATTTTTAAGTAATTTATACCTGTTGTCAATAGAGAACAGTGAGAATTTTGTAATTATTTATTTCTTTTCCCTGGAGGCTGCTGTGATCTCATGTAGAGAATAATTATGACATTCGAGGTGTGATCCTTCTACACTTGCCCCGCCTTTCACCGTCCTTTTTTGCTGTCGCACTGTCAAGTCCAGGATCCTCTCAGTACTTACAAAGCAGACTAAATGTGCTGCACTTACATTTATCTTTCCTGGAGCCTGGGCCTGAGCTGCCTGAACTCTGAATGCTATCTCCCTAGGGTCCCTGTGACCTTTCCCAGGCTGCCCCGACGCTGCCCTACATTTCATTTTCATTCATTTTTACAAGGAACTGAGTTGAGAAAGAAGTTGGCAAGTTTGATTTTCCAGAACACAATATTTACCATACTTGTATATGTTCAAAAAGTTGCAAAGTTTAAACCAAAGAAAGACACTGACATGATAGAACGGGGCGATTTCGTGGGATCAGGGTGGTGAGAGTACGGGAGTCGTGGTAAATTCGGGATAGAGAAGTCCTTTCGCAGTCAACTTCCCAGCAAGGCTTTTGGGTACATGTTTCAGGGACGTGAAGAACGGGAAGACTTTCACACCAGTTAAGGCTGGGCTGCCTCAAGTGGACGGTCAGTCTTCGCTGGCCGCCTTTGGCAGCTCACCGCGTGTTACCACTAGTTTCTCTTCACCTTTCCTAGTCTCTGCTGCTCTGTGTCATATCGATCTTTCACTGGTTTATGCATTGGTCTGTCTCTCAGCATTCTGAAATGTATCGTTTCCGCTTTTCTGTACATATAGAGCCTGGACACTGACAAAAGGACCCTCATAAACGGCATAGCCATTCTGCTTTCTGGGAAAGAAAGTTTTTTGTTGTTGCTGTTGCCAATGGAGTCCAAGTCTATATCTGGAAAATTATAATACTAAATTCTTTGGGGAAAAGAAGGTTAATAGGAATGTCATTCTAAGGACTAACAATGATGAAACATGCAAGTTCACCTATATCCTGCTGTGCAGCTAGAAAGGAAATTATGGCAAAGTGGAACCCAAATATATGTGTCAAGGTATTTTTTGTTTTTTAACAAAAATAGAAGTGTTAAGAGATCTACTGCTGTTGTGTGCTCCCTGTATGTTTCACCACAGTTTTACTTGAGTTCCTCTCTTCTATGTTTTACGATGTTGTACTCTGCAATTTCTTTGGCACCTTATTTTTCTGTAAGCTCCAAATCTTTCTTATTTCTCCATATAACTGTCATTTGCTACTTTCTTTTCTTTCAGTGTTTCCCTTATATTGCAATTTGCTCTAGTTTCTATTTCTTTGTCAGAAGCATACTCTGGGCTTCAAATCCTCTGTAAATTGTAGAACATTTCAAAGATTTTTTTTTCCTTCCAATGAAGCACATAAAAAACTTCATCTAAAAGTTTATATGAAGACGTCTGTTTTGTCTAGTGATTTAAAGTTTTCTAGAAATGTTGACATTATCATCTACATTATGTTCCTTGCTTGTATCAGATTGGTTAGGCAGAGATTATAGTCCTCTCCCTTTTTGAATGAAGAAATTTGGGAACATGGGACACTGGGTCTTGGTTAACATCATGTAACTTGTCTTTGGCAGCATGAGGTTAGGAGCTGAATGCTCCCACTTTTCTGTATTGTGCTCCTTCCATGAGCTTAGGCTGGAAACAATGATAGAACACTATAAAATTTTTATAATTATAATCGGTATTTGTATATAGAAATTGCTCCAAATTGGTAAAAATCAATTGAAAGAGGAAGTTCATACCTTCGATTGGTTACAAAATGGCATTGCTTTTCTCAGTAGAACACAAAAATACACCAGACACAGAAAGACAAATATCATATAATCTTCCATGTGGAATCTAAAATGTTGAATTCGTAAGATCAGGCAAAAGAATAGTGGTCATTAGAGGACTCAGGTGAGGGTGGGGGAGAATTGGAGACATGTTACTCAAAGAATACAAATTTCAACGAGACAGGAGTTCAAAAATCTACAGTTAACAACAATAGATCATATGGTTGAAAATTGCTGCTTCAATTGTTCTCACCATGAAAACTATATGGCCATTTCACAATGTACAAATCATGTGTGCAGTGGATTGGTAACTGGTGTTCAGCTTAAACACCAGCTGAACCGAATCAGCGTGGTGCTGAGCATGGACGGCCCACCTGGGGACTGTTGCCAGCATAAAAAGGAGACCTGGAGAGGGAAAGTAGCATTGTGGGTTCTCCTAAGTGAGTGTTGTTGTTTGGAGCTGTTGGTTCTTTTGGAGCTATTTAATCTCCAGAAGAAGCTTGTCATGCTGGCTTTCTGATATGGACTTGGCTGTTTTCATCATCAGAGGATCTCAGGACCTCATTGTCACTGAGGATGGCTGTGGTACTTTTTGGGGGAGCCCTGGTCCTTATTTTGAGCATCACTTCTTGGCCCCAGTGCAGAACCCTCGATCTGCTAGCACAGATCCTTCACCCCACTGGCATAGACTTTCTGGCTTTCACCACTGATCTTGGGGCCTTCCCAGCACAGATCCACGGGATAGACTTGCATGAGTCATTGTCATGCGCTCTGGGTCTCCAGCTGCACTCATGAGAGGCATTGTTATGGGCTCCAGGTTTTCAGCTGAATTCATGCAAGATATTACCATGGATTCCAGGCCCTCAGCTGGATTCTCTATGTCTTTGGTGTGTAGACAGATTTCCTGTACTTCTTGTATTTGACTCTGGGTCACTAGCATTAAAATACTACTATAAATTATGTGTCTTGTGTGTAATTGTTCTCCTTGCTACCCCTGACCTCAACAGTGTATTTCAATATAAAATGATATATATTTGAATATATATATAGTCTTACTAAACAGAGTTTTTCCTCTCATTACCTAAACAATTCATGTAACAATTAATTACATAAGATGTGCATTGTATTAGATACTGTAAGTAATAATCTAGAGGTGATTCAAAGTAATAGAAGGCTATATGTAGGTTATATGTAAATAACATGCCATTCTATAGAACGGACTTGAGCTTCCATGAATTTCCATATTCTTTGGGGTCCTAGAATCAATCCCCTTTGAACACTAAGGTATGACTAGACACAAAATTTTTGTCAGTCTAAAAGAGGCAATGAGAAACTTGACATAAATTATATTTGCTTCTCCATTGACAGTTGATAACATGAATTTTTCACATGTATGGATTCTTTTGCATGTATTTTTTAAAAATTTGGACTAATAGATGACATTTCCATTCAAGAACATTAGATGAAGCCATGGCTTTTCCCACTAAGTAAAGCTTACAACTTTATCTTTAGTGATTTCCTTCTACACTACCAGTTCAAAGAAACCCAAAGGCCTGTCTTTACTACCCTGCATGAAATTCATTTCCTCCAGATTGCATGGGGTCTACTTTGTCATTAAGTACTCAATTTAGTTGTCGATTTTCATCACAGAGAAACCTTTCCTGAACAAATCTTTAAAACATTCTCTCATTTTTGGTTATATTCTATTATATCATAATCTTTTCCATTGCACTTTTGTTTTTTGGGACAGGGTCTTGCTATGTAGGCCAGGCTGGCCTCGAATTCACGGTGATCCTCCTGCCTCAGCCTCCTGAGTGCTGGGATTACAGGTGTGCATCACCATGCCCAACTTAGCACTTTTAAATATGACAAATTAGTTTATTCATTATTGGATTACTTGCTTATCTTTTTTTTCCTTCTCTTCATAGTGGAAACAGTGAGGGAAGAATCTGATTTCTTCATGCTTTTGAAAAATTTTTATAACTCTGTGAGACTTAATTTTTTTTAATGTTATAAACATGTGTCATTTTCTGCTCAACATGGTAGTCCTAGCTCTTACAAGAAAGTCTAGCTCACAGTAGAAGATAAGTTCATGTGTTAGATAAAGAAATAAACCCAGGATGGGTATTTCTTCTATGGATTCTCAAGATTTGAAAATACAGATACTGTTGAGATGGGATTTTGAACCGTGTTGTTATATTCATTCAAATATTAGTGAAAATCAGCCTCCCATCACTTTCATTCATTCCCCCAGCAGAGGTCAGTTTTCCATTTACACATAGAACGTATCTAATCTGTCTTCCACTCTTCCTTCCTTAATGGAATAGATGACGGTTTTCTGGACCTTTCTGTGTCTCGTTCTTTCCATTTAAATCTTCTCCACTTGCTCTTATCGTTATTCGTACTGCATAGCTTTCAAATCCTCCTCACCCCGCGCCACCTCCTCCTACTCCCTTCTTTGATCAGACTTCAGCTAGTCAGTGCTCCTCTCCCCAGCACCACTGCTCTGAGTGTGGGAAGGACCCTCGGCTCTCTCAGCAAGAACTGCAAAGGACCTTGCTGATGAAGAGTGGAATCAGTCAGAGTGGGTTCAAATCCTACTTTGGTTTATAATGTGACTTCACGAACAATGTAAACTCTCTAGTCTCCACTTTTTTCTTCTGTAAAACGACAACGATAAAAGCGGAAATGTAAAAGGATAGATACGCTACTTGTTTTTATTTGAATAGATCTCTCCCTATCGTCCCAATTTCGGATCCCCTCGAGAAGCTGATGGAGGAGTAAAGCAGGGATGCTTCAATGTTGTCGCTGTCACCCTGGAGTGTAACGCACGGGCAGTGCTGACTCCCCTATGCAGTCTGTTCTGATTTGTTTTCACGGTAAACTAATGGCTGGCTAATCCTTTTGTTATTTTTCATCCTCACTGTTCTCAAGCCAAGTTTCCCTGAACTTTTTCTTTCATCTATTAGGGCAAATAATCTAATGGATTCAATGCAAGAGTTTATGTGTATCTAGATTTCCTTTTGGAAATATAGTCTCATTATTCTACCCTTTTGATCTGATTGAATTACTCTCCAATAATTTAATCACTTAGATTTCCCAAGTTATGCATAAATTTGATAATTTTGTTTTACGAAGTTCTTTATAAGTCATTTAAGATAACTGTTCAATAACAGAATCGTAGGGTGTGTTACTGCCGTCTTTGCTGTAGATTGGCTTGAGGAAGGTTGCAGCTGTGGCTAACTTTGCGTTATCTGAGCTGTTTGCTTAACCTGTAAAATAAACAAGGATATTGTTGGAGACATTATCAGATCCCTGTTTTGAAATATATTACTCTGTGTACAGTATTGCCTTGATATTTCAGTATAATATCTTATCTAAAATTATCCCATTCTTTATTCTAATCACATGATACATCCCCCAAGGCTTATCACACACTTCTCTGAATACTAGAGAATGATTCTGGAATTTTGCAAGTATTCCATATTAAGTCAATTTGTAGGCCTGAGATCTATCTTTTGAACCATTGAACATTTGCTTGTAGAAACTTTTTCACTTTGATTTCTCCAAGATAACCAACAGTAGAAAAGCAATTACACCTTCAAAGTTTTCTCTATACCCTAAAAAGTAATTTGTAAAAACCCATAGACATGGTGCTATTACAAATTTGGGTGTTTACCTACTATCGTTTTCCTTATCTTGGGATTCAATTTCCTTTTAACTATATCTGCTCAGTACTTTCCAGCTTAGTGATTATTCCCTTTGATATCCTGTCCAGAAAAAAAGTAATTCTGCATTCTGTTAGCATTTAATTATCTGCCCCAAGCAGTGGGCTAGGCCCCCTTTTTCTTCTTATGTCAGTCACTTAACACATACAGGGAAAATCCATTGGTTTTTCCCTATATTTAGTTTGAGAATTTTTGTCTTTTTATTTACTTTTGACTCTCCTTATATTACTCTTAAGATTTATGTTACTTGTATATGTACTTGTTCTCTGTTAGTTTCATTTTCCTCTATTACTATCGTCATCCATCATAAACCAGCTCAACAAAAATAATACTTTTTAGAATATTTGCTGTGCTGTCAGATTCTTCTTCAGGTGCATAAATGTAATTACACTGAAATTATTTTACTTTTATTCTGCGCAACATTCTCTCCCTATAAACTTAATGCCTTTCAGGACATCTAGAAATGGGCTTATATTAATCATTATAAAATTTTAACATTAAGTTTTATAAACTCTGAACAAAAGTTGTATTTCATCTAGTATTTTTTCATGTGTTTTAAATTCAAATTTATAATAGACTTTATCATTCTTCCTGCATTTTAAAATTTTGACTAGAATAATTAAATTGAAGTCCATAGTGCAAGTTAGCCTAATGATTTCCTCTGCCTTGTAAAAGAATAAATTTTTAGAAAATTAGTAATTTACAAAACATCAAAATGATTAAGGGATATGTTAAATATTGAATGGATTAACATGGTATAATATTATGTAGGCATGAAAATACTTATGAAACTATTTACATAATTTAAATGAATGAAAATTATATAAAATGTTATAATTGAAAGAGGGAAAGACACCAAATCATTTGGTATTATACATAACAGGATGAAGGATTAAGATTGATTTACATGCTTTTATCTGTACTACCATATTACTTGATTATCTTTTATTATGGAAACAATGAAGTGAATATATTGACAATGTAAACTATGCAATTAAAGTTACACATATTACAGTATGAAGAGCTTTTTATAATTGCTTCTTTCTCTCCAGAAGGTTAGTGCCAACATAGATAGCTCTCATTAACATTGTAAGAGTCTTAAATAAAACTCAATTTTTCCATAGTTATTGCTTTATTCATGTTTCCTTC
>RJWT010049198.1:0-11034 GCA_004365215.1 Cuniculus paca
ATGAATATATGCTTGAGCAAGACAAAACTGTGTGACTAAATGATAATTTCAACCCATAAAACAAAGAGTATGACCAGTATGACAGCTTTAAAGGAGGAAAGAGTATTTAGGCTTAACTGAAACTAGAAGAGAAAAACCTTTCTGATAAGAATGTAAATACATCACAATGTTTCTTCTTTTTTATCCTGCACAACCAGCCTTAAAAAATATTTTTACCAAATTTAAGTTGAATTACAATTGCACTCTTGATTTTAAGATATTCAAAGTTTATGTGTTGCCTTCAGAAAATCTTAATATATTTTAGAAAAACAAGTGAGCCTATTGTGATGTGATTGTATTTGCAGTTTCAACACTTCCCTCTTACAGTTAATTTTTAATTCTATTGGTTTGCTTACATTTCCCCAGTCAAACATTTTCTGTACTTGTTTGAATGTTGGTCCTGTGGTCCTTTCTCAATTGAATGTCCTCCACATTTGTCCATTTTAAATCTCAGATTAATAGTCTGTTGGTATTGAAAATTTGTACCTATCGGGCTGGGAGTATAGCTCAGTGGCACAATGCTTGGCAAACACAAGGTCCTGAGTTCAATTCCCAGAACCAACAAAACAAAACAACCAAAAAAAGATTAAAAAAAAAAAGATATATCTATAGACCCAGGCTTAGACAAATGTTGCTTTTCAGGACTCATTTTCTGTTTTTCACTTGGAAACAGTGATCTTTGTTATAGCTGAACCAGTATTATTTTGTGATCATTGATTTTGTTGGCCTTCATGTCATCAACAAGAGATGTAAACATTCTAATTTTTCTGGTTTATTCACTGCTATTTTCCCAAAACATACATAAAAAATAAGACATATATATATGCATGTATGTACATGCGTGTACATTATTTTACTAAATACTAGTTTACTGGATCACTTAATATCATAAAATATTGTGCCTCATTTGATGTTTCAGTGATATAGTTTTCTACAGAAAATAATTTTTATACTGTTATGTTTCTTGTTGTTCTGTGTTGCCATAGTGAAATAATTACCACAATATTCTACTTTTTATTTCCTTAGCCCAAACCCTAATCCTAAAACACTGCTGCTAATTATAATCTTAACACTAACCTTAATCCTAACCTAACCCTAAGACTAAAGCTAACCTAAGCCTAACACTAAGCTTAATCATAAACTTCAATGTCACCAACACCCTCAAAGTAATGTCACCATAACAGTAAAACCTAACCCTAAACCCTAACAATTATGATACATCTAACTGCGAAACCAAATTCTAATGTTAACCAAACTCTAACCTAAACCTAACACCAGCCCTCACCATCATCTTTACATGAAACCAAGCACTCACCCTAACCAGAAACCAAATGCTAACATTAACCCTACCACTAATTCTACCACCCTACCACTAACCCTATCCTCAACACTAACACCAGGCCTAACCCTAACCCCAACACTAACCCTAACCCCTATCCGGAAAACTAACCTTGGCCTAACCCTAATCATAACTGAAACACAGCACTATAACTAAACGCAATCAACGTGTAACACTAACCCTAACTCTAACCCTCACTCTCACACTCACTCAGACATTCAGTTTAACTCTAACATCTAAACCTAGGCCTAACTTTGCCCTCACCTGCACCATAATCCTCACCTGCACCATAATCCTCACCTTAAGCATAATTCTAACCCAATCATCAACATCTCAATATATTTCATTCTCAACCCAGCATTAACCCTAACCCTAACAAATAACCCTAAACCTTACTCCTAAAACTAATCAAAACACTAAAATTAAAACTAAATCCGTATTCTAACACCAGTGTCAATCTACACCCTCCCCCTCAGTCTATTCCTAACCCCAACCAACACCCTCACCTCAACTAACCCTTAAAGTTAACCCTAATTTGAATGCTCACTTAAACCGCCCATCAATCATAAAACTAATCTCAACTTAATCATTATTTTAACCTTAACCCTCACCCAGCTCTAACCCAAAACTATAATCCTACCCTAACACTAATCCAAACCCTTTCCTGAAACTTAACTCTTCTCAATGTCACCCTTACCTAACACTTACCTATAAACCTAGACCTGACTCTAACCCTCATCCTCATCTTCACCATACCCTAAATTTAACACTCTCTTAAACCTTACCCTAACCCCTAACCATAAACATTACCCTAATTTAAACCTAATCCTGACCCTAACTCTAAACCTAACACCAAACCCTTTCCCTCATTTCAACCATAATCCTAACCTTAACTGAAACCCTTATTCTAAACTAATCCCAACTTAAACCCTAACCCTAACTCTGTTATCCTAACCTTAAACTCAACCCTCATCCTGAACCTCACAGTCACCCTAACCCTAATACTAACCCCTATTAGTAACGTTAACCTAGCCCTAACCCTAACCCTCACCCTTATTCTCACCATAACCCTAACTTTAATCTCTAACCCCAGCCCTGATGTTAACCCTAAACATGAACCTGATCCTATCCCTAACCCCTAACTATAGCACACAATCCTAATTTAACCCTAAATTGAACCCATACCTAATCCTATCCCTAACCTAACTACACTAAACCTAACCCTACCTGTAAACCCTAACCCCAAAACCTAACCCTATTTACAACAACCCTCTTGCCTTTAGGGATCATCATTTCTGTTCACTCAAAGGATAAAAAGGGAAGACAAGAAAGACTAATGGGGTTAGAAGGTAATATTCCATAGTTCACACAAAGATGGGAAGTGCTAATTTCCAGTCTCCAAATTGCAAAGTCCTTGTTGAACAAACAAAGCATTCAGTGGAGAACCCAGAAGCATCATACAATTGTTAATGTAGGTTATAAATCATAAAATTGTACAATCATAAAATTGTAAGAAATAAATCAATAGTTCTCAACAAGAAGTAGTTTGCCCACTTGTCTAGAGACACTTTGGGTTATCTCGATTGGGGGGCTATTATTGTTATATGGTCATTAAAAATCTAACATACTGATAAATATCTTACCATTTGAAATCAGCTCCACATGACAAAGAATTCTCTAGTACCAAATGTTAATAGCTTTGAAGTTGATAAATTCCACTCTAAAAAGGTTATTTATGTATATCTATCCTATCAAATGTCATAGTTTTAAGAGTCCAGGCAATTGACAAGAAAGTTAACAGAGTGCCAGGTCAAAGGTGAACATTTTTATGTGAGATCCACCAAATCCAGAACTCAAACAATATAAGATTTAACAAATTCAGCACTCAACAATTCCAAAAAAGCAAGAAACGAGACCTTCAAGTAGGGTAAGAATCAAGTGAAAGAAACAAACCAGAAATGATGGAAATGGTGGAATGACTTTTACAGAATATTTAAACATAACTTTATCAAGGACTTTAAACAACTTCTAGAATTATGGCCAAGCATTTAAAGGAAAGTGTTGTTATAATTAGGAGAGTCATCAAGGAATTAAAAGAAATCAAATGGAACATTTAATTTTGAAACTCACTGGAGTTTATTAAGGGTAATCAGTCATTGCAGAAGAAATTAGTAACCTTGAAGACACAGCTGAATCACAGAAAGAAAAAAACTTAAAATTACAAGGTAGCTAAAGATTCAAACTTAAATAAACAAAGTCTCAGGAATTACAAAGAATAAATGACATACTAGATCCTCAAATGAAACATAAGAAGAAAAGACAGCAAAATATATTTCAAGTACTACAAGCAACAAAAATGCCACAAACTTTGATAGAAACTATAAACTCTCATATTTAAGAACGCTGCAGTCAAAAATAGTAGAATAGTCATTTATTTCAGGAGAACAGATAATATCCACTATCCTAAACCATATTTGGAATTTTAAAAACAAATTTCAATAAATCAAGTCTTAGATCTTATAGAGAATTAAACTACATGATACATATACATCCCCATATATGTTTAAATTTAAAAACGCACATCTAAATAGCCATAAGTCAAAGAAAAGAATTGCAAAGAAAATTAGAAATCAAACTTAAATAGTTTAATTGAATGAAAACTAAAGGAAACAAAACATTAAACTTACTGCTTTTAGTTTCTGCTTTGGATATTGAGAATTTGTAAACAGTTCAGCTTCTATGCTACAAATTAACCAAAAAAATAAAAAAAGAAGAAAAGAAAACTCTGAAACAGACAACTACAAATTCCTTAGTTTTCTTGAATGCACAGAAATGTTAACTGACAGGGAAAAACAACAGCCTAAAATCTAAGGGAAGGCAGTCACTTATAGAAAAGAGGGAGACAGGCATCTTGGTGTAACTATAGGACATGAAAGCAGACACTACAGAGAGTAACCAAGAAGAGTTCAGCTGGGAGTAGTCGGCAAATGCCCTATAAAGCATTCGCTCTCTGAGAACTAAAGAAATTGGAGTCTGCCCATCCAGACATGCAGGAGTTTCCTAAAGCTGTTGTAATAAAATGCTACACCCACAGACATCTGGGAACCCTCAGTGATGCCTGTGGGGACTGGGTAGTCCCACCAGTGACATGCCAATACCAGGGAAACATCTCTGAGGCCCATGGGGGTCAGGAATCTGCCCCCAGTGACCTCCAGCCATCCACAAACCCTTGGCGAGGCCTGTGGGGACTGGTAGTCTGTTCCCAGCATCCTACAGTCTTCCAGGAACCCTCAGTGAGGGGACTGCAAATCTGCATTCAGTGACCTGCCTGCACCCAGAAACCACCTCTGAGGCCTGTGGGGACTGGGAGTCTGTGCCCAGCCACCTTCAATCATCTGGGAGTCCCCAGTGAGGCCTACAGGGAATGGGAAGCTGCCCACACCCAAGAACCATCTCTGAAGCCCACAAGTACCTGTAGTCTGGGTCTAGAGACTCACAATCATTGGCAACCCTAAGTAAGGCACACTGCTGGATGGGCTGTCAGTGGAGGAAGCAACTAGGATATGACATCTGAATGACTCAGAGTAACAGAAGAAAATGCCAGAATGAAAGAACAAAATGCAATCTCTAACTTCCAGCCAATCAGATCAAGTACAGGAGTCACAGACATGAGTGAATTTGGAAATCACTCACCTGCAATTTCTAAAATGATAGCAACAGAAGTAAAGAAACAACACCAGGAAGCTGTAAAAAAAAGTCAGATCACAAATAATCTCTCAGATAAAAACAGAAATGATAAGCATAATGAAAGAACTGGTGAGTATAACCAAAGAAGACTTAGATTAAAAAAAAAAAAAGGAGCACAGCAAAATGTGATGGAAACCTTCAATCAACAATTAGAATACATGAAACAGATTCAAGGAGATATCCAGAAAATCAAAAATTTTATTGAAAACTAACAAAATCACATAAATGAAGTTGAAGACAGACTCTCAGACCTTGAAGTCCAGATTGCAGCTACCGATTTTAAAAATAACAAATTAGGGAAAATATTTCAACAGCTACAAGTTGCTGCAAACAGAAACAGTATAAGGCTGATAGGTGTCAACAAAAAAAGGAGACAATACAAATGACTTAAAATGACTATTTGCAGAAGTAATAGCAAAAAATTTCCCAAACATGGGAAAAGAACCTGACATAAGGATAAGCGAGTCATATAGAACTCCAATGCCATAACCAAAATAAATCTACACCTCAACATGCATTAATCAACATTTCAGAAATTCAGCATAAGAATAGAATATTAAAAGTTGCTAAAGAAAAGAAACAGGCTTTCCTATAAAGGAAAACCTTTCACATAAAGGAAAGCCTATCATAATCAAAGCAGACTTCTCAACACAAACCATCAAGTCAAGAAGAGCATGGAGTGAAGTATTTCAAGTACTGAAAGAAAAAAACTTCCAACCCTGATTGATGTACCCTGAAAAAAACTATCTTTCAAAATTAATGGAGGAAGAAAATACTTCCATGACAAAGAACAACTGAAGAACTTCATGACCACCCAACCAACCCTTCAAAGAGTACTGAAAGAAATTCTAGAAAGAGATAAAAATGACCACAATTCCAAGAACAGCAATAGAAAGAAACCAACAGGCATGGTAAGTAATTACACAGAGGATAAAAGTAGGGAACCAATAGCAGAAAGATAGCATGACAAAGATAAGCCAATACATACCAGTTATAACCATTAATGTAAACAGTTTCAATTCACTAATCAAAAGAAACATACTGGCAGAGTGGATCAAGAAACAAAATCCAACAATATGCTGTATACCAGAAACACATTTATCTCAAAAGGAAATTCTTAGACTGAAAATCAAAGGATGGAAAACAATGTTCCATGTGACAGGAAGCCAGAAAAGAGCAGGGGTAGCTATTCTATTTGCAGAAACATGAACCTCAAACCAAGAATGATCAAAAGAGATAAAGAAGGTCACTATATACTTATTATGGGAAACATTTGAGGGGAAGAGATAACCATCATAAATATATATGCATCAAATATGAGAGCACGCAACTATGTAAGACAAATATTAATAGACATGAAAAATCAAATAAGCAATAATACAATTATAATGGGGGATCTTAACACCCCATTGGCACAAAGAGACAGATCAACTAGACAAAAAGTCAGCAAAAAAATCAGAAATGAATCAAACCTGTGAACAAATGGACTTAGTAGATGTGTAGAGTGTTCTACCTAACAACATGAATATACAATTTTTGTCAGCTGCACATGGGATATTCTCTAAAATAGACCATATACTAGCCCATAAAACACGCTTAAGTAAATGCAAAGGAATTGAATTTCCCCCGTGTATATTATCTGACCATACTACAATGAAATTACAAATTATTGACAAAAGAAACCACAAAAGCTCCATAAACACATGGAAATAAAATAGCATCCTATAGCCATGGGTGATAGAGGAAATTAAAGAAGAAATTAAATCATATATACAGTCTAACCAAAATGCAAATATAACTTATGAGAACCTGTGGAACACAATCAAAGCAGTCCACAGAATGACATTTGCAGTGGTGAATTCTCAAAGCAGGAAAACAGAATGAGCACAAATAAACAGCCTAATGCTGCACCTCAAACTTCTAGAAAAATGAGAACAAGTCAAGCCCAAAGCCCAAAGAAGGGAACAAATTATAATCAGAGAAGAAATTAACACAATTAAGACTAAGAAAACAATACAAAGAATTAATGAATCAAAGAGTTGGTTCTTTTAAATAATAAGAAAAATTGATAAACCCCTAGCCAACTTTATCAAAAAAAGGCAAGAAAAACTCAAATTCATACAATAAGGAATGAAAAGGGTAAAACCACTGCAGATCCTATGGAAATATAGAAGATCTTCAAAACCTACATTGAAAACCTTTACTCTCATAGGATCAAAAACACAGACAAAATGGTCAGATTCCTAGAAACATATGAATTACCAAAGCTGGATCAAAAAGATATAAAACTGCTGAGTAAACCAATTTCAGTTAAGGAAATTGAAAATGTAATTAGAACCTTACCAACAAAGTAAAACCCAGTTCCTGATGGAGTCACAGCTGAATTCTACAAGATATTTAGAGATGATTTAATGCAAATACCCCTCTAACTCTTAAATAAAATTTAAAGGGATGCAACTCTTCCTAATTCATTCAGGGAGGCAAATATAACTCTGATATCAAAACCAGAGAAAGACCAACCAAAGAAGATAATTACAGGCCACACTCTCTAATGAAAAGATGCAAAAATTCTCATTAAAATACTAGCAAACAAAATGAGCAAATCATCAAGAAGATTATACACCATGACCAAATGGGATTCTTCCCAGGAATGCAGGGATGGTTCAACATATGCAAATCAAAAAGTGTAATACACTATATTAACAGAGCAAAAGACAAAAAATCACATAATCATCTCAATAGATGCAAAAAAAGCTTTTGATAAAGTCCAACACTCATTCATAGTAAGAAGCCCAGATAAAATCAGAAATGATGGTCTCTACCTCAATCTGATAAAAGACATCTATGACATACCAATTGCCAACATCATACTAAATGGTCAAAAACTGAAAGCTTTCACATTAGCCAGACCAATCAGACAATAGGGAGAAGGAATAAAGACAGGAAAAGAAGAAGTGAAATTATGATTATTTGCAGATGATATGGTGCTCTACATATAAGACCCAGAAGACTCCACCAACAGACTTCTAGCCTTAATAAGCAAGTTCACTATCTTAGCTGGTACAAAGTCAGTACAAAAAAGTCAATAGCATTACTGTATTCAAACTCACTGAGAGAAAAATTAGGGAAACCACATCCTTCATGATAATTTTTAAAAAAATGAATGAACTACTTAGGAATCAATCCAACAAAGGAAGTAAAAGATTCATACATTGAAAATTACACTACTCTGAAAAAAGAAACTGAAGAGGAATTCAGAAAATGGAAAAATATCCCTTGCTCATGGATAGGAAGAACTAACTTTGTGAAAATGGCAGACTTCAAAAACTATTATATAGATTTAATGCAATCCCAATCAAAATACCATTAGCATAACTCACAGATCTGGGGAAAACATTCCTAAAATTCATATGGAACCAGAAGAGACCTAGAGTAGCAAAGGCAATCCTGGCAACAAAGACAAGGTAGGAGGCACCATAATCTCAGACTTGAAGTTATACTACAAAGCTGCTATAATAAAATCATCATAGTACTGTCAAAAAACAGACACGAGAATCAATAGAACAAAACAGAAGATACTGACACAATTACAAACACACTCAGCCAATTTATTTTTGACAAAGGGGCCAAACATGTTTACTGCAAGAAAGGCAGCCTCTTTAATAAGTGGTGTTGGAAAAACTGATGTTGTACAGGCCAAAGATTTAAACTTGACCCATGCCTATCACCATGCACTAAACTAAAGTAAGAATAGATAAAAGATCTGGGCTGGGGATCTAGCTCAGTAGCATAAGCGCCTGCCTGGCAAGCGCATGGTCGTGAGTTCAATCCCTGGTGCCGCAAAAAAAAATGGATAAAAGATCTAAGTATTAAAATGCAAACACCAAACTTACTGGAAGACAAAGTAGGTAGAAATCTTGAGGACACGGGTTAGGCGAAAAGTTCATGAATAAGATCCAAACTGCAAAGGAAGTACTTCAAAGAATCAACAATCTCATCTTACTAAAAAGTTTTTTCACATCAAAAGAATTCACCAACAGAATGAAAAGAAAGCCAACACATTGGGAAAATATTTTTGTCAACTGTCCCTCAGACAAAGGACTTTAATCTAGAAAGTATAAAGAATTGAAAAAAAATCTAGTCCCCCCAAATTTAAATACTCAATCCAAAAATGGGCATCTGAGATGAATACACAATTTGCAAATGAAGAAACACAAATGGCAAATAAATATTTCAAAAAATGTTCAACATCATTGGTCATTCAAGAAATGCAAATTACAACAATCCTGAGATATCATTTTACTCCAGAAAGAATAGTTAACATCAAGAAATTAACCAACAACAAACCCCAGAGGGACTGTGGGGGAAAAAGAACCCTTCTCCATTGTTGGTGGGAGTGTAGACTGGTAAAACTACTGTGGAAATCAGTGTGGAGATTCCTTACAAAAGTAGGATTAGAGGTTCCATTCCACTCAGCTATTCCCCTTCTGGCTATTTTCCCAGAAGAACTGAAACCATCATACCACAGTGATGTATGCACCCATGTTTATAGCAGCACAATTTTTAATAGCCAGATCTTGGAAACATCTCAAATGCCCATCAACTGAGGAATGGATAAAAAGGTGTAGTATTTTTATACCATGGAATACTACTCAGCCATAAAGAGTGATAAACTCGAGTCTTTTATAGGTAAATGAATACAAATAGAAACCATACTCATAAGTGAAATAAATCAGGTTTGCATGTGTAAATACTATATTGTCTTGCCTGTGAAAAAGTAAATAAGATCCAAAAGTTAAAATAGATATAGTAAAAGGGAAAGAAACTGCTCAAAGGGAAATTATATTTTTTGATCAATCTTGCATGCCTGTATCTGGTAGCCTATGCAATTACTTTGAAGATAATAGTATGCAATCTAACAACTACTGTTAAATTCCTATCATCTCGTTTTGAAATTCTGTATCACCATTATTTGTTGTTGTTGTTATTTTGTTTTTGTTGTTGTTTTTTGTTTGTTTTCATCCTGATTTTTCTGTCTTTTTCTCTTTAAAATAAAAAAAAATTTAAAAAAGAAAAATAAAAATAGACTCATTAAGAGTTAACTTTAAGACAGGCACATTTTAATTTTTTCAAGCATCAGAGGTTTTCTGTGTGTCATTTCTAAAATTGCCCATTTGAAAATTACTAGAGTTAAATTTAAAGATAGCTTCATAAATTTTATGTAAAGTTTGAGAGACTACAAATTTAATCTAAATATATGTTCTGTAAAAATATTATAATTCTATTATATATTTGAATGTTAATTTCATGTTGGAATTTCAGTAAACCATAATTATGTTATAATGATATTCACTTTGCTAGAAAATTATATGAATAGAAAGTGAAAAACAAAACAAAAGAAAAACAAAAACAAAATGCTCTCTAGATAGCTTTAAAAATAAGTGTATTCTTTCAGAGTTTTGGAAGTCCTAAATTAATGTGTCCATCAGATCATATGATCTCAGAAGATTTCAGAGATTGATTCTTCCTTGACTGTCTCAGCTTCTGAGCAAATTCTTTAATTTGAGGCACTATAATTCCCAATCTCTGCCTCTGTTTCCACACAGATTTCTTCCCTCTGTGTCTCCTCTTCTGAAAGTTCCATCATGCTTTCAGTTGATAAGTATATGTGTACAGTATGTTTATGTATGCACATTTGATGTTTCAATATATGCAATGATTAAATCATTCATCACTTCAAACATTTATTTATTTGCTGTGTAAATGTATAAAATTCATTCTTTTAACCACTTTCAAGTATAAAACATACATAGGTAAATATACATAAACATGTAGAGTATGCATGCACAGTATGGTGGCAGTAGTTACTTTGGCTATGCAAAATCCAAGGAATTGAATTTTTAGAAGTA
>RJWT010049199.1:0-11036 GCA_004365215.1 Cuniculus paca
TCTTTCCTGGTAGGTGGTTTCATGAAGGCCTCTCAAGACACCAGGCAGAGAACTTACTTATGGGCAAGGAGGTTGGTTTCTTCATCATCCGGGCCAGCCAGAGCTCCCCAGGGGACTTCTCCATCTCCGTCAGGTACTGGCCACTCCCAACACCACCCTGATCTTTCCCAGCCTCTAACTGCCCAGACTGCTGAAGCCAGGAGGTGACTTCTCCAGCATGGCCCAGTGATCAGAAGCATGGTGACTAAGGTGACCAAGCACGATGACATCTTATCAACTGTGCTGCTGCCCATTTCCTTCCCAGAACATGCATCATAACCTTTAGTATATTGGTTTGTGTGCAAAAGTATGCACATGTATGTTCGTCTGCCTCCCCTC
The DNA here is from genome assembly GCA_004365215.1 of Cuniculus paca. Lineage (NCBI taxonomy): Eukaryota > Metazoa > Chordata > Mammalia > Rodentia > Cuniculidae > Cuniculus > Cuniculus paca. The sequence continues at coordinate 379 of RJWT010049199.1, forward strand.
TCATCCAGGCGCTTCTGGGAAGGCAGGATTTTTATCTACTTCATCTTTGTGCTCGTCACAGAGCCTGCCACAGTATAGATGGTCAAGGCATATTTGTAGAAGGGAGGAGGGGAGGAGCAAAGAAAAGAGAGCTCCACTTGACCATTTTCATCCAAGGGTTTAAATCTTAACCTCTTCTATTACTACTGATGCCCAGCTGCAGATGGGTCAGAGAAAAGTAGAAATCCCAAGTCATTGCTTGTATTTGTGTAGCTGAACACAAAGCAAAGTGGATTCTGCACATTTTGGTGCAGCGAAACCGAGAACAACAGAGCACAGCGGAGGGGGCACAGGTGGGGGGACTGTAACTGCAAAATGTCACTCCTGTGCAACCCAAGGGAGGAAGTGACTCAGCCTCGGCATAGACATGACACAGCCCCAAACTGGGAGGCCTGAGGTCTGAACGCAGTACATGTGGTCAGCATGTGAGGGATTGCAAGTCACACTTGGTGACCACACATGAAAGTAAAAGAAATAGAGGTGACAGCAGACAAGAAGTCCTGACAACCTGCACAATTCATCGGCAGGAAATGCAAGTCTGGACAATTCAACAATATTAAAATGTGCGAAGCTTTACTGCTTCAAGCACAGAAATCCAACCGCAGGTAATAATAAACTGTAACTATTTTACTATTTATAAAGAATGGCTATTTTTTGAATATAGGGAGGAAGGACTTACAGATAATGAGACCCTTCTGTCTCAGCCTCCTGAGAGCCTTTAAAGGCATGCACCACCTTGCCTGGCTAGCCTGATCTCTTTAGCATTACCATTATTAATTCTCCCGAACTAAAACTTTCTTTTCTGTAATTTGGGTGATGGCAAGCATCGGCTTAAGCCAAAATGAAAGTATCACAAAATCTAAACGTATTAGGTCTTAATTAATGGAATTTTGCTCTGTCAGTAAACCTAACAAATCAAACTTGCTTTTTAAGGACCTCGGTTATAAACTGGACTGAGCAATTTGTTAAATTGATGGGCACCTCTTGCGCCTTTGGTTTGCATGGCTCTGATCCTGACTTTTTCAGCTAGGGATTAAGGTTTATATTTTCTTGATTGAAATGAATTCTACAGAGCAGACGGCATTGACTTCTGCCACAGTCACCCTGGTGTTGAGGCACCGCAGCCTCTCGTTAGAGTGATTATTACCATAATCTCTGTGTGTCGTCTGCAGAAACGTAGCATAATGCAGTCCAGAGCAAAATCATTTGCATTTATTTTTATATCTGCTTTCTCTCATGGGGTTAGTATTAAGATGCGTGGTAGTTCTAGTACTTTGCACTTGTTAAGGATCTGAAACGGTAGGCTTTGGGATCTGGAGCCCTGAGTTACCTACACCCTTTTCTGTGTGACATTAAGGATTTGAGTCAACGGTCATTTTCTGTCCATCGAGCCCAGATCATCCATTCTCGAAGCTTATGAAAGTGAAAGAGTTAACGATTCACACTCTACAGTCTATGACTAGCAGATGGTAGATGAGATGGTATATTTTTAGATATAAATATGTATCAGTTTGTTTGTTTTTGTACCAGGACTCGAACTCAGGACCTTGCACTTGCCAGGCAGGTGCTTATGCTGCTGAGCCATATCCCCAGCATACATGCATATTTGTTTGAAAAATAAAATTTATATCCAAGAGAGAAATGACTTGATGACAGAGCAAGACAAGTCAATAAGCCCAGTTCCCTCTTTCTAGATGGATAAATCCAATTTCCCTCATACAAATGTGCTCTATCATTTGATTCCAGACTGGTATCAAAAGGTGCTGACCAAAAAGAAGTTAGCATGTCTATATGGCATGACGGGGCAAGCTGAGTAGACCAGAATCAGAGGCCCAGGGTTCTTGCCTTAACTCTGCCAGTTGCTCCCAGTGACCTTGACCAAGCCCTTGCACCTCTCTGAGCCTCAGCATCTTCAACTGTACCATGAACGAGTAAGGCTAAACAATCTCCACAGTCTTTTCCAATTCAACTTTATGATTCCATATAATGCCTTCCCCCCCACCAAACATCAAAATGTTTTGTAATCTTATTTATGAAACGTATAAACTAAGACCAAGAAATCCTCTTTATGCAGAGGGAAAACGTGTCTTCCTTAGGAGAGAGAGTGGCTTTTAAGTGGTCAGTGCTAGCTTGTGGGCTTAGAGATGGCAATTCAAAGTAATGTCTAAATAATAATAATAATAATAATAATAATAATAAGATAACAGGGGCTTGAAAACCCCCTCCAACTGCCAAGTCCTTAGCGTAGTACAGGACTCAGGTATTGCCATGTTTCAAACAAACATTATCTGAAAGTCTTTGATGTCTTAGTCTTGAAGGCATTTGGAATTTTTTTTCTGGTAAATGTTGGCTCTACTTACCAAGAGAGATTCCAGCTCATCTGATTACCTTCTGCTAGTGTAAAAATCCCTCTCATGTAGTCAGTGTCTCAAGTGGTCCCTCCCACAAACCTCCTGTTAAAGCTCCGCTAGACCCGCAGTGATGGGCAAAGTATGCACATCCACATCTCCTGCCCAAAGAGGACTCTACCGTCTCTGGGTGCGAACAGCCCTGGAGGCAGAGACATTGCTACTGTGTAACACGAAGCTTGGATTTGCCTTGATCTCTAGACATGAGGATGATGTTCAGCACTTCAAGGTCATGCGAGACAACAAGGGTAATTACTTTCTGTGGACTGAGAAGTTTCCATCCCTGAATAAGCTGGTGGACTACTACAGGACAAATTCCATCTCCAAACAGAAGCAGATCTTCCTGAGGGATAGAACCCGCGAAGATAAGGTACGCTTCTGGCCCAGCAATCAACCTTGACCTAGAGATTTCAGGCAGTGTGAATTCCCACATAAATCACCAAGAAAATTCATTTGATGGGCAGACCTGCTGAGTATTCCCAAAGGCCAGATAACTCTGAGGTCAGGTCTCATTTTAAATCCTGGCTTCATACTTTATAGCTATGAGACTTTGGAAGGTTCTCTGATCCTTAATTTGCCCATCCATAAAATGGGGATAAAAGTACATCCATCTCACAGGAAGTTATGAAGGTAATACACTATCTTCTACATCATCTCCAATCACTGCAACTATTCCATAATATTAGCTCTTATCAGGGTGTTATTATTTTGGTATTCTTAGACATTGCCACATCACCGTTTGCAGTTCTCAGCTCAGGAGCTGCCCAAGTATGGAATCAAGGCTACAAACAGGTATATTAGAGTCAGCCAAGGGTCCAGGACTACAGTATAGGGTGGAGTTTTGTGACAGCCTTGGGTAGGAACCAGTGGGACATTGGAGGAGAAAACCAGTCCTGGAATTCTTGCTCTTGGAATTGTTGGTAATACAGTATTATTCAACAGAAATGCGTCTGAAAAAAAAGTTGCAGAAAAAAAAAAAAAGAAAGAAAGAAAGGAATGCATCAGATTAAACTCTGTTCAACCAGTAACTACCTATGCTACTTACTCTAGTTAAGAAACCTTCCTGAGTATCAGTTTTCTCATAGATATAATAGAACAATAGCACCTCCTTCACTGGGCTCTTGCAGGGGTTAAATATAATATAGCCACAGCCCTGCCACAGAATCTGGTTCACAGTAGGCAGCAAGGAAATGGTAATCTGCCTCCCGTAGGTGAATATCCATGCATGTGTGCACATACGCAATATAAAAACCATTTCTAAAAGGAGAAAACATAGTTTTAAGAGACAAGTATTATAGGAAGAAGCCTTGACTAGAATAGTTGGAGTCCTAGGAACTGGTTATTTGTAGAGCTTTGGGGAAGGAAAGAAAACTCTCCCTTCCAAGCCACCAGCTGTTTTAAACACCGAGAAATTACAATCGAAGGAGGAAAGGATGTCCCCACCCAGTGCACACAGAAGTTCAGAAAGGGAAAGAAAGGCTAACAAAACTTTGTGAATTATTTTAACCAGGAAATGGACAGAGGTATTAACTTACTAGGATGTGCGTTTAGAGATAAGAGAGGCAATAGAGAATTGCATTAAACTGGATTAAGTGAGTTAATATTTGTAAAGTACCGCATGAACATAAAGCCCAGGGCTTTATGTAATTATTTGTTAAATAAAAACAACAATAAAGTACTTCTGATTCCTGAGTTGTTTCAGCAGGAAGTAGAAAGGCCTTGCTCCTTCCCAATATGCCCAGTGGCAAGCTTGGTTTCCATGGTGCTGCCAGAATGTTGCTGTTGGGGTCTCTCTCACCAGGCTATAAATGACAGCTCAAAATCACACAAAGTCAACAGCAGAGCTTATCTGGAGGGCAGGATGTCTAGCAGTGTAGCACTGTGATAAGGAGGGGTAGCATTGTGTCAGCAAATGGAATATTTAAGCTTGATTACACAGAGAAAAAACAAAGCCACTAAAAATGGACTGAATGGATCCCGCATGGAAAGAGTGTCTCTCAGCCAGACACTGGAACTCCTAAAACTAGGAAAAATTTGAAAATGCAGAGGCCATTTTTGACAATATAGAGGTCCCAACCATTGATTCTTGAGCTCTCCCACTCTCATCAGAAGCTGTCGCTTGCAAAGCTGTTACCTGCAAAGGTAGTGAGCAAAGTCTAGAAGCTGCCACAAGGCTGGGGAGATGTGGGAGGAGGATGGATCTGCATCATCAACTCTGTTCTCTCTCCCAGGGTCACCGGGGCAACAGCTTGGACAGGAGGCCCCAGGGAGGCACACATCTCAGTGGAGAAGTGGGGGAAGAAGTTCGACCTTCAATGAACAGGAAGCTGTCAGACCACCCCCCTCCCCCTCCCTCCCAGAGCCACCAGCACCAGCAGCTGCCCCAACACTTCACCCCAGGGCCACAGCCACTCCCACAGCAGCGGTACTTTCAACATCAGCATTTTAACCAGGTATCTGGAAGGAATGAAGGGGTCCCTGGTGAGTTGGGAAGAAGGATCTGCCCTCCCCGAAGGTCACAGGAGGGGTGCATCTCAGGCCTGATTGGGTCTCATGGGGTCTTGAAGAGTTCATGAAGGAAATTCGTCAGCTCGCCCCCCTCCAAGATGGCCAAAATATTGAAAGTGCTCTTGGCAAAGAGGTGTCTATGAACTAAATGGGTCCCTGCCCAAATACACACACACATACACACACGCGCGCGCACACACACACACACTCATTCTGAGGACTCAGTGAATAGTTGCATTTTCCTATCAGTGGAACTCCATATCTGTTTATGCCCCTTAACCCATCTGACTGTGGAGCTCTATAAGTGGAGAAGGAAAAAAGGATTAGCACCTGCAGTGAAGCCTTGCTTATTTATTTATTTATCTCCTGCAAGTTCCAGCTGGGATTTCAGGCGGCTTACTGAGATGGACAATATAGTCCGATAACATCATTCCTAAATTCCTTAGCAGGGCATATGAAGTCTTTTGTGAGCTGCCCGTATCTACTCCCCCAGCCTCATCTCCTGCCACCTGCCCCTCCGCGCATGCGCACGCACACACACAACCTCAGCAGCCACTTTTTGTTACCTGAATGACTCATTGTGCTTTCTTCCTTGTGTCTGGCTTTTTATAAGCTGTTCCCTCCCCCTGAAGGTCTTTTCCTGGCCGGTCCAGTCCTCCCCCTCAAACACACTACGTGTGTGTGCATGTGTGTGTGTACGCGCTTATGTTGCTGGGATTAAATGCAGGGCCTTTGCCCTGAGCTTCTTTTCTATTTTTTTGTATTTTGAGACAAGATCTCAAAAAGTTGTTAAATTCCCAGGCTGGGCTTCAACTTTCCACCCTCCCTCCTCAGCCTCCCAGAGTGCCGGGATTACAGCCATGCTCCACCATCCCTAGCCAGTCACCTTCCCCTTTTAAGCTGGAGTTCAGGGACCACCTTCTCCTTGAAGCCTGCCTTGGTTTACCCAGGCAGACCTCTGCACTCTCTGACTGTTTGCTGGGCACTTTCCCATGCATAGCGGCCCTTTCAAAGGAAGCTGCCTGGGGGAAGGGGCCTTCCTTCTCTTTCCAGTAATGTGGCCCTAGTATCTGGTCCAATGCCACAGGCTTAGTGCCTCGTAAATGCTTCTTGTTTTAATACCAGAAAAAAGAACTTACACATTTATTACATAGCTGTGACATTAGAGCATGAGACTCTGCTTAGTAAATGGTTCTTAATTGCAGCAATGAAGCCCCAGTCATCTTTGTCTTCAGAGTCTAAGTCTCTTCATCCTCCCTCCCCTCCTCTCCATCAGCCAGGGCTTATGGGGGGGCATGTAGGAGACACCCCTGGAAGTAGGGTGATGAATCCTCTGTCACGTGTCTCTAGGACCGCCGTGGAGGCAGCCTGGACATAAACGACGGGCACTGTGGCTTGGGCATGGGCAGCGAGATGAGTGCAGCTCTCATGCACCGCAGACACACAGACCCGGTCCAGCTCCAAGTGGCAGGGGTAAGTGGGCCGAGTGAGCTGGGGGGGGGAGCGGTGGAGCCCACACCAGGTTGTTACTCTCAGTCGGGCTGTCAGCCTGGCCCTGTTCTCATATATCTTGTGTCTAGTTCTGGCAGTGGGAGATTGGTGGCCTTTATCCTTGTCATCCATCTTGACAAGGGACTTGATCAAACTAAACTCAAAGGATGCTCTTTTGGGCATGTTGCCATTCTGTTTGTCTCCTGAAGAAAATAAAAATAGCACTTTTGATGTATCAGTAGGTCTCAGGGATTCCCTTGAGGCCTTAGAGGGAAATATCTCTGTTAATAAAATTTCTCAACCCCGGGGCTAGGGAGGTAGCTCAGTGGTAGAGGGCTTGCCTAGCATACAAGAAGCCCTGGCTTTGATCCCCAGTACAGCATACACAAAACGGAAGCCCTGAGTCTCAAGAATGAAGCTGGGAGCTGACAGTAGTGGTGAATGCTTGTAATCTCAGCATTCTGAGAGGCTGAGGCAGGAGAGCCCCAAGTTTGAGCCCAGCCTGGGCAAATTTAGCAACCCGATGAGACACTGTCTCACCACCAAAAAATGAAAAAAGATCTCTCAATGTAGCTCAGTGGGAAGACCCTGGGTTCAATCTCCAGTGCCGTACTGAAGAAGGGGGAAAAAAAGAAGAAGAAGTAGCAGCCAGGGAGTTCTTGTAGCTTCATGCTCAGGCCATGCGTGCCAGGTCTGAGGGGAGCTCTCAGATCCCCTCTGTGTAACAGTGGCAGCCCTGAAGGCCCACTGGGCCAGTGGCAGCTCAGCAGAGCATCTCTGTTTCCCTCACAGCGTGTGCGGTGGGCCCGGGCGCTGTACGACTTTGAAGCCCTGGAGGAAGACGAGCTGGGATTCCGCACTGGAGAGGTGGTCGAGGTCCTGGACAGCTCCAACCCCTCCTGGTGGACCGGCTTCCTGAACAACAAACTGGGCCTCTTTCCGGCCAACTATGTGGCACCCATGATGAGATGAACCATTTGGGGGCCGGGGGCTTTTAGTCTGAAGCTGCCCACCAGAGAGGGAGCCAGAAACAAGGGTTGGACCACATGACTACATACACGTGATAGAGCACGCAGGTGTGCGTGTGTGTGCCTGCCGTATACAGCATCTCTGAGTACGCCTATGTATGCACACGTTTTATAATAGTATTTATTGGCAATGGGATTGGTTAATTAATTGATCTGAAAGGGACACAGGTGGGGAATGATGTCGACTTCTTTGTCTGCTCCTCTCAGGGGTGTGCAGAAGGCAGTGGAAGCACAGGCAGGGGGATGATACAGAACTTTTTTGTGTGCTTGATCTCTCCGCATTTCCTCCCCGGCTTGGGAGTTTTCCCAGAGAGCAGCTGAGCAGAGACCACACCCCTGCACCAACCAAGGAACAGCAGGTTGGAGCTGGACTTGGTGGGGCACGTTGGGGCTCACCTGAGCACCCCACGCACCTGGAGGGTTCACAGGGCAGCTCGCCACCCATTCTCCTGCTGCTGCATTAGGAATTAATGCGTAGCCTGTCCAGGCCCACAGGCACCAAGCAAGTCTGAGCAGGAAGCAGCATGGGAGAGGCCCTGCCAGAGCAAGGCTGGGCTCCCAGCGGCCAGTTGAGACTTTTTTGGGGAGCAATCTTCTTCCCTGTGGCTGACACGAGAGAGTGTCTCCAACATGGAGAAACAGAGATGCCCAGAGGAGCTGAGGCCTGGGAAGTAGGCGGGGTGGATTTTTTTTTTTTTTTTTTTTACAGATCCCGCGGGGCCTATTTGGTTATAGCCTCCATTTCCCCAGCTACAAGGAAAGCAGCATTCTGGATTCTGTCGTTTGGAGAAGCAATGGCTGAAAATGCGGAAAGTTAGAGTCATTGTTTGACAGTTTCGAGGGCGTCTCTGCAGAGCTCCATTCCTTTTCTCTCTTGATTTCCTGTGCTTGAAGCTGCCTTGCTCAGTAGCCCAGAGAGAAGCCAAGAGCATTGATGATGGATCAATAGATGTATTGATGGACTGAGTATGACCCAGGGCCAGAGCTGGCTTGAAAAGAGCTTCCTGATCTATCAGACTGCTCAACCACTGCTGGCCTTTCCGTTTCCAAGAGCTGCCCCTGGGGAAAGGAATCCCACTGCCACGGTCCCTCTTTGACACCTCAAACCACAACTGTGTGTTCTACTGCTCTGCGGGTGCGAAGGGCAGATCTGCCTGAGTGAAAGGGGAAGGGGACCTAGAGAAGAAGCTCTGGGCCTTAGTGGAGCCTGGGAACACACACATTTGCATGGAGTACACTTCAAAGGATTGTGTGGGTGCGCACATGCCTGTGTGTGTGTGCACACATGCAGATGTGTGTGCTTCTGTGCACAGGTGTGCATATGTGTGTGTGTGTTGAGACAGGAGAGAAAAGGTTGGAGTGGAGTTGGTGAGGATGCGTGGTGGGGGCCCTAATCCTTTGTTTCTTCTCCCCAGCCCTGTCCCCAGTAGGGAGGAACAGAAGAGCAGCCATTAGTACAAACGATAAAAGTAGAGCACTTCTCAGTCAGAAGGGACTGCCAGCGTAACGCCGACTCTGTCCCTTGTGACTCTGATGCTACAGTTCTCTGATCCCCATGTTCACTTTAGAGACCGAGGGGAAGAAAGGGCTCTGCAGTGGGGATGGGAAGGGAAGAAAAAATAGCCTGGAAGCAGCTGGGGGAAGCAGAGTGTAAGGAGCAGCTGCAGCCTTTGGAAGCGAAGGCAGAGAGAAGAGGTGAGCATTTCAGAGGATCAGATCACCAAACACAGGAGAGGCAGAGGGAGGGAAGGGAGCAGGAGGTCAAGTGGGTCAGTGAGGACGAGCTCAACAAGGCTCTGTGCCGCCCATAAAAGAGAAGGGGCCTGGAGGGGGCGGGGGTGGGATTGGAGCAAGGCTAGGAGCAAAGATTCCCTAAGAGGAGAAAGAAGCAGGGGAAAGGCGGCCAAGGCACAGAGGACCTCATCAGCTGTCTTTGTGCTAGGTGTGAGGTGAAACATTGCAGTAAATAAAAAACAAAAGTAATGTTGATTTTACAGTATTTGCAAACTATATGCTTTAAACAGCCCACCAACTTCATCCATTTGTCAGGTTCTGTGGGAGGACCGGCCCTGGTTAAGGCAGAGACAAATGATTTGCTTCTGGTCTAGATCTTGGGCCTGGAAAACTTTGCAGGAAGGCAGTAACAAAGCAGGGTCCTGGTTTTGCCCGGCTGTCTTTGGTGTTGGGGGGACGGGATGGGGACAGTGGCCGGGGTCCTTGGCCTGAGAGGCTGATCACCCAGGTGGGTGGTGTAAGCAGAGCCCTCAGATTGTCTGGAGCCAGGCATCCTGTTCTAGCAAGGACAGTTGTAGGAGTATGTGGGAGTACTTGTGATTGAGGTGCTAAAACTGCCTTGCTCTGCTCATTACCACGGCTCAATCCAAAAAGACACGGGAGAGTCACCCAAGCCACCACAGAGAGCAGGACACCTGGGGACCAAGCTAAGAAGACAAAGACCAAACTCTTCACACTGGGTGGGACAGGGTGCAAACTCAACCCTCCTTGGCTTCTGCTGCTACCCGTGTGGTAGGGGGCAGCACATTTGAGGTTGCTCCCCACCCCTACATCCCTGCCCCAGTTTCTGCCCATCGGCATCTCAGCAGTAAGGGGGTGTCCACCCAGCACCGCTCACCAGCCACACAACCAGCAGCCAGCACGTTGCCTGCGATTTGGGCTGCAATGGTCTTGGTGGCTTCAAGGCAGGGAACTTTCAGGGAAAAACCAGTTCCTGTTGGACCAGCTGGGTTCTCCTAACTGCCTGCCAAGGCTCCCTGCATGTCAACTCTCTGGCACCTACACAGCCCACACACTTTTAGACAGCCTCATGATGATCCAAGGTGGCTGCCCCTCAAATCTTCAAGTGTCTATGTATTGCCTGGGGATCACGCTAAAAAAAATGCAGCTGCTGATTCGATCCCATATTTCTAACCAGCTCCCAGGTACTGCTCCTGGACCCACACCAGGAGCTTCAAGAGCAAAGAACTTGGCAGTGAGCTAAACAGTCACACACATCTAATTGTATTCTTTTTCTGGGGACTATTCAGTCATTCCTCTGTTGCTGACAAAGAAATCACTTTGGCTTTGGGACAAACATGACTGAGAACTGTCTTCATGACATCACTCCTATTTGGCAGCCGAATGCCTTCTCCCATCTTCATCACCACCAGGAATCAAAAACTTTTTG
>RJWT010049200.1:0-11032 GCA_004365215.1 Cuniculus paca
TTTAAGAATGTATGTTTTGATTTTGTTTATAGTTATTCTATAACTAGCAATTAGATCACGTTAATTTATAGTGTTGTTAAGGTCTTCTCTATTTTGCTGATTTTTTCCTTGCTTGATCAGTTACTGACAGATGGATAGTAAAATTGGCAATTTTACCAGTTATAATACAGTGGTACCTTGGTTCATGAGCACTTCTATTTGCAAACAATTAGGCTCTCCAACAAAAGCATTCAACAAAATTTTACTTCATTGACAAACTCCACATTGGGTGACAAACAAACCGTGATCATCTTCCCCACACAAACACAGAAGTGTCCATCTTCCTTAAAATCAAAACAAATTAAGTTCATGAACCAAGGTACCACTGCAGTAGTTGTATGTATTATTTCTTTACTGTCTATCAATTTTATCTTATGTGTTTTCATACTATGTTTGAAGATGCCTATACATTTAAGACTATTATGTCTTACTGGAAAATAGTATTATTTTATCCCTGATGGTTTTCTTTGTTCTGATGTTTATCTCCCTGAAATTAATAGAGAATTCCAGTTTTGTTTTGGGTAGAATTAGCCCAGTATATTTTTTTCATCCCTTTACTTTTAACCTATTTCTGTTTTAATATATGAAGTGTGTTCTTATACATAGAATACGTTTTTCTAGCCAGTCTGGCAATCTTTGTCTTTCAAATGATGCATTTTTCCCGTACACATTTAACATAATCATTGATATAATTTGATAACTATTGTAATTGTTTATAATTGTTTTCTACTTGTACTTGTTCTCCCTCCCCACAAAATTTTCACCTTTTCTAGTTTTAATTGAGTATTTTATGATTCGGTTTCATCTCTTCCGATAGCATATAAATTACATTTTTAAAAACAACAGTAGCTTGGTGGTACACACCGGTAATCCCAGCACTTGGGAGTCTGAGGCAGGAGGGTTGCTATGTGAAGAAGGCTAGCCTGAGCTACACAAGCAAGTTCAAGGCCATCCTGAACTACATAGTGAGACCCTGTCTCAGAATAAATAAATAAATAAATAAAACAGTATCACTGAATTTATCTTGTATATTTATTAAAACATCCAAGTTCAACTTACATTAAACTATGCTTCTTTGTGTGTACTGTATATGCTGACTTTATAACAGAATATTATTAATTTGTATTTTGGTGTTGTATGATACTGCTATTAATCATATCAGTTACTCATGTTTATCCAATCTTGTGTTACTATTATTTCTTTAGGCTGTTATCTTCTGGAAAAATTAAGAAAAAGAAAAGATTTTATTTTATATTCATGTATGCTTTTCTCACTATTTCTGTTTTTATTGAGATGTGAATTTCTGGCCTTATTTTTATTTCCTTAAGGAACTTCTCTTCACATTTCTTTTTGGACAGGTCTATTGGCTATGTGTTTTCTCAGTTTTTGTTTATCTGAGAATGTGTTTATTTTCTCTTACTTTAGAAGAATAATTTATCATATATGGAATGCCAGATTGGTGTTTATTTTTTGATTAGTTATGCAATTACTTAAATCTACTCTTCTTTTACTTGCATATACTCTGAAAAATTATCTCCTGTAATTCTTATGCTTTCTCCACTAGAGTTAGGCTGATTTTGCCCTTGGTGTGCCTAAGAATATTTCTCTTGGTTTGACTGCAACATGCCTAGGTGTTGTACTTTCAGTATTTATTACATTGCTGTTCTGAGTTTCCTGAATTCATGGTTTGATGTCTATCTTAATTTATAATGTTCTAAGTTATTTTTCAATTTATATTTCTTCTATGCTTTTTTCTTTTCTTTCTGATATTCTAGTTGAACTTTCTCTTTCCCATCACTCCTAAATGTGCTGTTATTCTCTTTTGTGTATCCATTTGGAAAGTTTTTTCTGACTTCTTTTCAAGTTTACTTATTCATTCTTCAATTAGGTTCAAGCCACCAACAGGCCCAGGGTGTTAAGCCCAGGAGTTATTCATTTTTATTATGTTTTTATTTTTAGGATTTTCTTCAGATTCTTAAGAGTCATCATCTTTCTACTTATTAACTTACATCATTATTGCTAATTGTCTGCTTTATTTATTGTACCTCATAACATATTTATCATAATCTTTAACAACTTACTCTCTGGTAATACCAAAATCTGTGTCATATCTGAGTCTGATCTCATGTTTTCTTGATGTTTTCAGTCTGAGTTTTTCTTTGATTTTAGCATATATTATAAGGGTTAAAAACCCATATATTATATGGGTTAAAACATCAAGTGTAAATGGAAATTCAGTGTGAGGGCTTTGTTAATTTGGATATGAATTATACTGTGTTTAGTTTCTGTAGCTGTGGGAAACTATGGCTTCAAATTTCTTAGGGATGATTTTTTATGCTTTTCTTTCTCAACTCTGGGTTATAGCTAAGTGCTCTACATGAGAAAAAATATGTGTCATAGAACTCTAATATCTTCAATCCACTGTGACTGTGCTATATACTTGTTGGTGAAATGGTAAGTTGTAGGAATAGGTTAGCATTTTATAAAGCTTTCTAGTGAGTTTCTTAATTTTGACAATCACATGCATCCTTGATGTGACAGGTTCCTCTATTCCCAACACCAATTCTTTTCCTGACTTCAGCATTCCCCATGTATTTCTTTGAAGTACTGACTACACTAACAGACTTTGTTTTTTCCTCCTTAGGTAATAAAGGATGGGTATAGGGGCTAAATGAGAAAAAATTATTGCAACTGCAGTAAGATATTGGGTCCCTTTATGTCTGGAGAGGGGGCCTTTCTTATGAAGAAAGCTCCAGGTGTATTTAATGATTGATTACTTTTCTCCTCCATCTGCCAGAGCCATTGAGGAATATATTTGGATAGATATATACATATGTATCAGTCAGGGTTTACTAGAGAAACTGATATAATACAAGATAGACAACTGTCTAAGAAAATACAAGATTGGCTTACAATGGTCAGCCACAAAGTTGAAGGAGGGAGAGTGCAGAGGCTGTCTGCATGCTGGAGGTTAAAGGGGGTCCAGCCCGAGGGCTGGAGCTTACTGTAGTGTCCTGCGCAAGTCCGTGTCAGAAGGCCGACGGGTCTACGACGGAACACTGAAGAGTCTACAATGAAGGCTGAAGAGTCTACGATGAAGACTGAAGAGTCTATGACAAAGGCTGGAGAGTCTACGATGAAGGCTGGAGAGTGTACAACAAAGGCTGAAGAGTCCCAGGCAGAAGCTGAACAGTTTATGCCGGAAGCCAGGAGATGATGTCCAAGCTGAAGGTGAAGACTGGAGCTCCTCTGAAGAAGCAGCCACCAGTCCGTCCTCTTTTGTCTTTTATTGTATGCAGGCTGCTCCCCTGGGGTGGGTGTAGCACTCACACCATCTGCCTCCCCTCTCTTGCACAGGATGAGGATGTTACAAACTAGGGACCTTGGCCCCATGCTGAAATACTTAAACTTCTGACCTTCTCAAATTGACACAGTGAACAACATCCTAGAATGGTAACTGCTTGTTCTCTACACCCCAGGATGTAGAGCTGCTGAGTTTCTTAATTAAACATCTAGACTTCTCAAGTTGACACAATGTACAAACCGTAACAACATAGATATAGATATGGATAGATTTTTTCTTATCTTCACTGTAATAATCTGGTGAATTAAAATGACTGGGGAATTTTGAATGCATGTGTTATGGTTTAGATCTAAAATGGCCCCCAAAGAATCATGCGCATGGAGATGATTAGACTATGGAGTGTCATATCTGGTTTGCTGTTTCAGGTTGGAAGAGACAGGTCACTGGTGGTATGACCTGAAAGGGTAAATCTCCCTTCCCAGATCCTCCCTTCACACTCTTTTTCCTGGCTGCCATGAGTAGCAGTTTCCTCTACCTGCTCCTTCTATCATACCACTTCTGACTGGAACCAATTGACCATACAGGGACTAAAACTTCTAAAACATGAGGCGAAATAATCTTCTTAAGTTCCTAGTGTCAGTGTTTCTGTGTCCCAGAAACAAGGAAAGTGTCTAAGACAGATTTTGGTATCAGAGAATTGGGGTCATTGCTATGATGCTACCTAACTATGTGGTTTAGAAGACTTTGGAACTGGTTCATGGAAAGAGTTTGGAAAGTTTTGGAGATGGTGTGTGGAGAAGTCTTAGAATGATGTACAGTAAGCTTGATGGGAGATTCTGATAAGAACAAAATACTGATAGAAATTCAGGGTCAAAGGGCTTTAGTCAGGAACAAGGATTCCATTGGCAGTTGGACTCTAGGTCATGAGTGATATGTTCTGGCAGAAAATTTGTTTACATTTTACTGATGTCCTCAGATTTTGCAAGAGACCAAGATTAAGTGTTCTGGACTAACTCATGTAGCAGAAGAAATTTCAAGGCAGCCCAATGTGGAAGCTGTGGTATAGGCACTGCTGGAGAATTTTAGCTGTATCAAATGTGAGAAGCAAAAGCAAACAGTGCAGCTCATTGATTATAAAAATTCTGAGTTTCAGCAGAAATGAAGCTATTATAAACATGGGACCTGAAAAGTTTTAGGTGAGGAAAAGTTGGATGCTCTAAAGATTAGTGTTAAAAAAAACAATTAAAACAAATAGTTCACATTAGGGCAACAGGGAGGATGTCTTGAGGTCATATGAGGAACCAGCAAGGTGCTACCTTTTACAGTCTGAAAACTGCAAGAGTGGAAAGTTTTGCTTTGAGGAGAAACTCAGAGCACAATGCTCGAGAAGGGCTACCTAGGGAATTTGTTCCTCAGTTTTGAGTTCACAGCACTTAGCTTGTCCAGCACTAGGAGGCCTCTGAAACTGTGCTTCAAGAGGTTCTGTCTACTTCCGGAGCTACTAGCAGACATTGGTATCATCCATGTGGTACTGGTTTTATAGTCATTCAGAATGGGAGACTTATGAGGTCAGAGAGGTTTCCTTCTAGATTTCAAAAGAAGGCTTGAGAAGCTAAGCAGTGTACCCTTAAGAGAGTATTGTGTGGAGCTCTAAAAATGAAGCTGAAAGTACAATGCAGACCCCAGAAAGTTGGAGAGACCAAGAATGTGAAATGTCTGAGCAAAGTCAGAAGGAGTGAGCAAAACTGGCCCAACGGAGAAGCCATGAGTATTATAGCTACTGATGATACCATAGCTGTGGGTCCATCTAAACCCTTTGGAGTTCACATACCACCCCAACTTGTGCTGGGTGGTAGATATGGGGCTCTAGAATTTATTATTTTCCCTGATAGATCCCATCATTGTCACCATATTCTTTCTTTCTGTAATAGAAATGTTTATCTTGTGCTATTTTATGCTAGAAGTGTTTATCTTTTTATTTTTTGAAGGACTCACAGCTAAGAGTTTTCTTTGAGTCTTAGCCTCTGGCAATTGTTCAGAGTTGTTATTTAAGTATTTATGCAATTGTATTACTTTAGAATCTTCAGCTACAGGTAAGGAGACCATAGATGTGTCTTTCAGGATGTGATACTCTCCAGAATTTTTGCTGGCAAGTTAGTTTGCAACCTCAAATTTCTAATAGCACTAAGAATCATTAAATATGAATTTGTTTAGCTTTTCCTCATTGTAAGGATGGGAATAATGACTTCCAAATTCCTTACATATCACAGAAAAACCTAAATCTCTCATTTATTTTGTTTTTAGTATGTCTATGCATTACACATGTATAGATATGAATACAGGTATATACTAGGTATACACACATATGACTATATATACCAAGATACACATGTCTGTTTATATTTATAGTTACACACTGCTATTTGCAAATTTGAGTGCTATTACTATGTGAACATTTGCTGCCATTTTTTGAGATGGGGGTATCTTATAGTGTTGCCTAGTCTGGTCTTGAACTGTGCTAATGTAATCTTCGTACCATAGCTTATTCAGGCATATGCCACTAGCATTTGGTACCTTATTAACCAGAATATTTTTGTTAGACAGTTTACATATGTTGCTTAGTCTGCCTTATCAACAGCTTTATGAGTGAGGTACTTCTATTAATATTTTAGAGATGAGAATAAAGAAGGTCAAATCTTGTTTAGTAAGGGAGAACCAATATTAAAATGTTCTTCTGTGACTTAAAAAGTAGTTCTTCATTCCTTTCCTACCTAATCTCATATGGTGAGGACTTATATTGCATTTGTGATATAAATTTAGAGTAGCAGAACATTTAATAGAAACAAAACAAAATGTCTTAAGTTAGGAGGGTGCTACATGTCATTTCCACTGAAATTAAAATGACAGAGGAGTTCCTAGTTTCATTAGTCTTAAGTAATTTCTAATTAAAGATTGACACAATGCACAGCTGGTTGCATTGCACAGACATGCCCTATGTTCTTTTTCAGTGGTGCTTCCAAGATAAAGTCAGCAGAGATTCTCTTATTCAGCAGTGTTATCACAATGGGGTAAAAGACATCTTGGCCCATGGTTTTACGGCCAAGACTAAATTACATATACAATACACTACTGTGAGAGTATTTTCCAGTCACTTGCTAAAGAGAGAAGCACGGGTAAGTGTGTGAACCTTGTTTAGCATTTATTACCAACCTGGGGAATTCTGTGAAAGGCACTGGATGATAAAAGCACTTCCATAAAAGTCAGCTAACTGATGAGTTAGCCAAAATATGTTACTGGGTATTTTATGGCAATTTTCTCTAACAAGAGGAGACACTGAATTTATTTTTGTAAGTGTCTCAAGAGTCCTTACCTTACTAAGGCATTATTACTTTTTACAAAGTACACATTAGAAGAAAACTACTTCAAGTCATAAAATAAGGGCAGCATGTATGTGTGTGTGTGTGTGTGTGTATACACATGAGTGAATCAGCATGAATATGTGTACTTGTGCATGTTGAAGGAAAGAGGGCTTAGTCTAGTGTGCTATTGAATTCCTGTAGAGAGATAGTTAAGAATGCATTTTATTACTTTGTTGAGTTTGCAAAATCATTTCCACTGTAGCATTTGTTAATGAAAAGAATAAGAGAGAGATTTAAAGGAATTTATTTGATTTCAATAAGCAACTCATGGGTAAATTTCTCTATAATATTTTAAACAAGTATGCTATTAAAACCTTGCATTCCATTTTCTTTGCACAATGTCTTTTACCCTCTTTCCAATTTAAGTTATAGAATAGCAAAACTCAATCACCTACTTTAAATTCTTTCAGACATTCAGTACAAAGTCAGAACAATCTTGCTTGCTACTTCAGTAGATTGCTAGTACAATGTGGGAAGGAAATATGTTCTTTCCAATAAATATATGAGAGAATCAGGATATGTTTTAATTCTCTTTCTGGCACAAGTTAGTTATTTAATCTTTGTGAATCATGTACCCTCTAAATATGTATGTTTATATTAAGTAGAGCTCAAACTACTTGTTAAACTTACAACAAAGGGTTGAACTGGTGATTAACTAAGACAGTATTATGAAAATGTAGAGTTCTCTTGAATTCTACAGGGTCCTCTAGCTTATTTTGTGCTGACATGACATTCTTTGCGAACAGAAAGCTTTTTTTCTAAAACTTTTAGAAATCCTATCTGAATAGATGTGGGGAAGTGGTTAGCATGATATTCCTTTCAAAGAATGCCATGCCTTACTGCCTTCTGCTGAGTTTCCTACATTTTTAGCATATATAACTGAGAAACAAGAAAATGCTATATCTGTGTACTTCTTGGCAGAGGTGAAGAATGATCCAGTATTTCCTCCAAAATAGTCAAGGCCCAGTACAATAGTATTTTGACAAAGAGACCTCAACTTCAAGAGAAAATGTAGAAAAAGCAATAATTTAGAATAACAGATGTTATTCATGTAGGACTATACTGCTTTTGAACTCACTCATGGTTATTCCAATATATTTCAACTTCCTTTTACATTATCAAAATGAGTGCATTAGAGTGAAAGAGGGCAGTGCAATCACTGATTATAAAGAATGATTTTCTTTTTGCCAAAGGGAAGGAGACTAGGAGATGGAAAGAGAAGGGTGGGGAGGGAAAAGGAATGAAAAAGATTTAAGATGTGATATGTGCACGTATCAACTCCCCATGATAAATGTCATTATATACTACAAACATGTACTAATAAAAATAAAAATTAAAAAAGATCATGCTTATTGTTAACAACTTTTAATTCTATAGACATATGAGCTAGTAAAAGGGTTATTTTAGATTTTTGAATAATACTATGTTATCTAAGCCACAAAAGCAAGGACAGGGTGACTTTATTGTTTTATTTTTTAAGATATAATTCACATGCTTTAAAAGTGTACAATTTAATGATTGAATATATTCATGAAGTTGTGTAACCATCAATTCTGTGTAATTTGCTTTCACTGTTCTCAAAGAAAGCTCATATAATTAGTAGTCACCCATTCCCTGATTCCCAGTCCTTGGCAACCAGTTACCAACTTTCTCTCTCTATGGATTTGCCTTTTCTGAATATTTCATAAAAATGGAATCATACAATAAGTGTTCTTCTGTGTCTGTCTTCGTTCAGTGGCCATATTTCTAACTTCATCCATGCTGTAGCATGAGTCACTATGTTATTCCCTCTTAGGGTTGAATGTTTCATCATTTGAATATACTACATTTTATTGATAGACATTTGGATTTTTTTCCACTTTTTGGCTATTATGAATGATGCTTTTATGAAAACGTGTACAAATTTAACTGTGCCCATTTTAAGCATTAATGGATTTGATGTTTATGTATTTGCAGAAAAATTGACTTGTAAGTACAAAAGCCATATGTATTACTTCTCCCTTCTCACCTGCCACTGTCTATAGTTTCCTTATTATTGACATCTTGAACAATGATACAGATTTAATGTCTTCTCCTCTTTGTATAAGTGCACTAATCTCATCATGCAGGTCCCACCCTCATGACTTAACACAGCCATAGTTTCCTTCCAAAGGCCCCTTCTCCAACTCTCATCAGAGATTACAGTTTTAACACATGAATTTTGGAGGATGCAACCATTTAAACCATAGCAGTGTCCCTCTATATAGATGCATACATATTGATATGTACTGTTTTCTTTTCATCAGATACAGAGAAATATTTAAGAGGATACATTTGTAGCATTTTTGCATATATATATATATATATATATATATATATATATATATATATATTTGCCTTTTCTTGCACTGTGTATTTCTTTGTGTGGATTCAAGTTATTGTCTAGTATGCTGTCATTTCAACCTGGAGTCACACCGTTTAATATTTCTTATAGAGAAGTTCTGGTAGTTTGCTTATCTGGGGCTGTTTTAATTTCTCCTTCATTTTTGAATGATAATTTTTCTGGAAGTAGAATTCTTAGTTAATAGTTTCTTTCTCAGGTCTTTGAATATAGTATCCCACTACCTTATGGCTTGTATGGTTTTTTGGGGAAAATAGCTATTAATATTATTGTGAATCCCTTGTGTATAATGAGCTAATTCTTTTTGATGCTTTTAAGATTCTCTCTTTGTCTTCAGAGTTGATAATTTGATTAAGGTATGTCTTCGTGTCTTTTAATTTCTCTTTCTGGGAGATAATGTTCTCGGATATATAGATGAATATTTTTAATTAAATTTGAAAATTTTTTGAACATTTTCTGTCTGTACACTCTGTCCTTTCTTTTCTTCCCTCTACTGTAGCTCCTATTATACTTGTATTGGTAGGCTTAGTGGTATTCCATAAGCCTTTGGATTCTGTACACTTCACTCCCTTTTTTTTTCCAGTTTTAAAACTTGATAATTCCAAATTATCTGTCTTCAAAGTTTCTAATTCTCTCTTCTGCTTGTTGAACACCTAAACTAAAATTTTCATTTCAGCAATTGTAACTTTTAAATTTAAAATTTCTAACTGGTTCTGTTTTCTTATAAATATATAAGTTGCCACCAAAAACTTTACTTCTACCTAGGTTTAGAATTTTTCCTGTGATTATTGTTAGCTTATCTTGACTGAGAACACTACAGTGAAATGCAATATGACAATAAAAATCTGAATTAATTATAAACACTAAGAAGGCTGGTAATGCTCTTTTGTTTTATCTGGTTTTATATTACTTTGTTGTGTTTGAGTTTATTGTCTGTAAATGTATGAACAACCATTTTGAAGAAAGCAAGAGACACTAGGGTAACCATTGTTAATTTCCTGTTGTTATGGTTTGAATTTTTATCTTTTTATTGCAATTCTTTAATAGTTAAATAATTTTTTCTGATGTTTTCTTTCAATGTAGTTTCCTTCAATTCATTGACTATATTTAACTTAGCTAACTTAATTTTTTTAAATTTTAGTCTAATGTCTGTATTTCCCCAGGAAAAATTTCTATTAATTGCTTTTTCCTCATGTCTAGGCAATACTTTCTTTTTCTTTGTATGTCTTATAGTACTGTTTATAAATTATGGATTTTAAATAATATATGTGTGGTGGATTAAAAACTGGTGGTCAACTTAGACAGCAACTGAAGTGAATCAGTGTGATACTGAGTGTAGATGGTCACCTGAGGAAATTTGCCAGCATATAAAGGAGACCTGGAGAGGGAAAATACCATTGTGAGTTCTCCTAAGTGAGTGTTGTTTTGAACTGTTGGTTCTTTTGAAACTGTTGGTTCTCCTGGGGAAGCTTGTTATGCTGGCTTCCCTAATATGAACTTGGCTGTTATCCTTGGAGGAGCTCGGGACCTTGTTGGTGAGAATGGCTGCAGTACACTTTGGAGGAGCTATGGTCCTTACTTTGAGCATTGCTTCCTGGCTCTGGAGGGGAAGATGTGTGCAGTTTAATCTTGAGGAGAAGCTTGTCATGCTGGATTCCTGATGTGTTCTCAGCTGTTCTTATCAACAGAGGAGCTCAGGACCTCATTGTTGCTGAGGATGGCTGTGCTACTTTTCAGAGGAGCCCTGGTCCTTACTTTGAGTGTCACCTTCTGGCTCCAGTGCAGAACCCTCAACCTACTGGCACAGGTCCTTCATACCACTGGCATAGACTTTCTAGCATCCACTGCTGACCTTGGGGTTGTCCCAGCATGGATCCTTGAAATAGATTT
>RJWT010049201.1:0-11032 GCA_004365215.1 Cuniculus paca
AGAGTGGATCAGGACACAGGATCCATCAATATGCTCTATACAAGAAACACATTTAACTAGAAAGAAAATCCATAGACTGAAAGTCAAAGGAAAGAGGACAATGCCCTATGTGACAGGGAGCCATAAAAATATAGTAGGAATAACCTACCCATCAACTGCAGAATGGATAAGAAAGACATGGCATTTTATGTGGTGGAAACCTACTCAGCTAAAAGGAAGATAACCTCAAGGCTCTTGTAGGTGGATGGAGGCAACTTGAGATCATGCTCAAGGATGTAATGTTCAGAGTCACTTGGGTGAATTTCTTGTTGTCTCCCTAGTATAACAAACTAAAGGAGTTAGTGGGGATCCAAAATGCACAATAAAAATGAGGAAAGTCGAAGGGGAGGAATTATCTAAAAAGTGAAGGAAGTGACTACTGTTAATCTATTATCATGGTTTGAAACTCATATTGTCTTCATTGTTCTGATTAGTATCAATTTATTCTGTTTTGTTTGTTTTATTATACTTTATGGTATGGACAGCTATTTTAAAGATAACAAAATATATAATTGCACTTATAAAGGATGTCCAATTATCTTGTTTAGAAACCCTGTACTGCTTTCATTGTTTTGTTTTGATTGATTTTACTCTATTTTGTCTTGTTTGATTGTAATATGTCTGAAGGTTTAGGCAACTATTCTGAAGATAAGAAGCATTAAGGCAGCCACAGATGTTTTACTAGTATCAAGATACTAGTTCTGTATTGCTTACATTATTTTGCTTTGTCTGTTTTGTTTTTTACTGGTTTTATTTTATTTTTTCCTGTTATATTGAAGTTAAATTGAAGATAACAAGAGGCATTATGGTAGCCATTATTGACTGCCTTTTGTCTTGTTTAGAAGTCATGTACCATGTTTATTGTTTTGTTGTGATTGACTCTATTCTGTTTTATTTTGTTTGATTGTATTGTTTTCAAAAAAAAAAGATGTGGTATTTTTATACAATGGTATATTACTCAGCCGTAAAAAAGGAGAATCTTGAGGGTTTTATAGGTAAATGGATGCAACTTGAGACCATACTCATAAGTGAAATAAATCAAACTCACATTTATAAATATCATATTGTCTCTCTAGTGCAGAAAAAAGAGAATAAAAAACTGAAAGATTAATAAAATCCCAAATGTATATTAGATATTGTAATAATGAAAGAGAAAGAAAGTGCTCAAAAAGAAAGAAAAACTAGGTTAGGGGAAAGGAAAAATGGAAGAAAGGAAAAGATTATAATATGTATGTAGGTACACATATATCTATCTTGTATATGTATGCAAGATAGATAACTATACTACTAAGCTCTCTTAGTTCATTACAAAGAACAGTTTGTTCTGTCATTGTTTGATTGACCATTTTTATGCCTAGATCTTGTAAACTGAACAACTACTTCTAAAATAACAATATGCAATATATTAACTTGTGTTAATTTCTTAGCATTTTTTGAAATTTTGTATCCTTTTTTCCTCTTTTTTTCTGTTTTGCTTTTGTTTGTTTGTTTTTTGTTTGCTTTTGGTACCAGAGATAGAACTCACAACCTCATGCTTGCCAGACAGGCAGTTAAGCTGCTGAGCTAAATCCCCAGCCCTCTGTCTTGCTTTTTAAAATAAAAAAACTCACAGAGGAGTTACATAAATAACCCTATGACTTTTAATTACCAAATAAACTGTAAAAAAAGCCTGATGGTAGACAACTAACACAGTAATTTCTTTGAATGTAATTTACTGTAAAGGTTAAGTTATAGGTGAAGGAATCGGTGTTCAAATAGGCATTGATCCATGATATTCTCATCAATTGTCCATGTACTGTAACAATTTCCAACACTAGCTATTCATTCTATGTCTGTTGCTATTTTTAGAATTCATAGTATACAGAAACTTAGAAAAGAATATAAACTTTGTAAAGCTTAGAGACAAAAGGCACTTTGTAATTGTTAAATATTTTGCTTGCTCTTGTAGTGAACTAGATTTTAAAACAAAACAACAAAACAATACCCATTGTTATATGCAAAATACATGTATTCAAAGCACTGTAAATACATTAGAATTTGTTAGGAAGATTAATCTCAAGATATATATTTCTATCTTGAATCACTCTAAAGTTATCTAAGTGAGTGTGTGTGTGTGTGTGTGTGTGTGTGTTAGTGTTAGGTTGAATAATGATAACCAAATAAATCCAGTTCCTGATCCCTCAGTTCTGTAACTCTTGTATTAAAAAAGAGACTTTCACAGTATGATTAGGAATATTGAGATAGGGATATTATCCTGGAATATTTTCCTCATGGCAAGAAAGGCAGTCACAGTTATCCTTGTAAGAGGAAGGCAGAGCTCCCTCTTATTACAGTACAGAGCTCATCATACACACACAAAAAATATTTGAAATACTATTCTGTGGGTTTTAAAGATAGAGAAAAGAGACATGAATCAAAGAATATTGGTGTAAAAGTTGAAAAATGCAAAGAAATAAATTCTGACTCTGCAGTTTCAGCCTCAAGGCTGAAACTGATCCCAGATTTCTGGAATCATAAGAAAATAAATTTACATTGGGCTAACCCACCAAGTTTGTGGACATTTGTTGCAGCAACCACAGGAAACTAATACAACATGCATGAATATTTTCAAGATATTTAAAAATTGTTTAGGAAGAAGAATGACTTAAAAGTGGAAAATCTATAATAACTATCAAACATTAGTGTATATAGGAATCATCTTGGGTATTTGTAGAAAATCAGATGCCAGATCCTTCTCTTTAATGAATCTGAAGAAACTGAAGAGAAGCTAAGAGTCTATATTTCAACAGACCATTATAGTTAATATTTGAGAACATTGAAATATATTGCTCTAAAGACAAGTCCTAATGTAACTCCTGGACTGGATTATTTATTTTAGTAGTTTGAACATATTTATTTCCAGTTAAAGATCTCTTTGAAGAAAGAATCTGTTCCTCTTCTGTCTCTTTGCTTTCTTCTCATGCTCTCTTCACTTGCTTCTAAGAGGTGAGATTGAACAATAACATGAATATTTCAATTTTAAAACTGATAATAATAAAAGACATATGGTCACTATCTGCCCTCAAAAACTTTCTCTGGCATCATGCATACTTTTCTGATCAGTTCTGGAAACAGTTCTGGAAGTTCTCTTTAGTGAGTCTATTTAACTACACTGCTATGACCGCTTTGATGTCCTGAAACAATTCAAAACATTTCCTTTCACGGTCAGTATGATTTGGAGAAGTTGCATAGTGCCAGACCTAGGTTCATGAGGCTGTTGGATAGCAATTGGCAGGAGTGTTCACCTTATTTTTGATCACATCTACTAAGATATCCATGCAAGTGGATTTCCAGAACTGCTTCAGAAAGTGCCAGGAATGATTAGTATGTTTGGAGTGAGGTAGAGTGTTTTCAAAAGGATAAATAGCAATCTGTCTTTTATTGCAATAAATATTGTTTTAATTTAAGCATTCATCATATATTTTGATCACGATTTATTCACTCTGAGATCTGGCTAAGTCTAGCAATATGTTTATAGAATATTAGATAGCTGACAATCAGCAATCACTTCAGTATTGCTGGGAGCCTACTTAAGGATCAAAGACATAAGGGATATTTGTGATG
This sequence comes from Cuniculus paca, assembly GCA_004365215.1. NCBI lineage: Eukaryota > Metazoa > Chordata > Mammalia > Rodentia > Cuniculidae > Cuniculus > Cuniculus paca. The sequence continues at coordinate 3,643 of RJWT010049201.1, forward strand.
CACTATTGCATGAAGATTTATGGTAATTGTATAAATATATTGATCTCTTGTCTTTGAAATGAAGTGTTCTAAAGAAGTGTACATTAAACTGTATTTAGTGGAACTGTATAAATACCAGTTTTTAAACTTAAATATGTCTCTGAATCCTTAACTTACCACTTCTATCTATATATAATAAGAGGCAGAAATGCTCAAGTTTTTAAACTTTATTTTTTTTAATTATAGAAAAAGCACATATAGCATTAAATTTACCATCTTTACTGCCTATGGGTGATTCTGGAGACCAAATTGGGGTCCTCATCTTTATTAGGTAGGTACTTTAGTACTTGGCTAGAGTGGATGAAACACTCCCACTTCATTATTTTAAGTGTAGAATTCAGTAATATCAAGTATATTCGCATTGTTGTGAAATGGATCAGATGGCCACAACTTTTTCATTTTTGAATCTGAAATTCTGTACCTACTAGATAACAACTCCTTTTCTTTCTATCCACAGTATTTCATAACTATTCTAAATTCTGTTTTCATAAATTTGACTGTTATATGCCTCACATATGTAGACTATCACAGTATTTGTTGTATGGGTTCTTTATGCATTCTGAGTATTAATTGTTCATCTGATATATGACTTTCAAATATTTTTCCTATTCTATAGGTTTCTTTTTCACTTTGTTGACTGATTCCTTTATGCATGCAAAAATTAAATTAGTCTCATATGTCTATAATGGCTTTTACTACCTGTAGTTTGGGGGTCGTATTCAAGAAATTATTGCCAAGTCTCGTGTCATGAAATTTTTCTGGTATTTTTTTTCCTAAGAGTTTTATAGTTTTAGCTCTTACATTTAGGTCTTTTATCCATTTTAAATTAATTTTTATATAGCACAGTGGTACCTTGATCCATTAACACTTTTGTTTGTGAACAATTTGTTTCTCAAACAAAAGTGTTTCACAAAATTTTCTTTTTGTTTTTGAATTCTATAGCAGATGACAAACACAACCTTGGTCATCTTTCCTGCAGGAACGTGAACATAGCCATCATTTCCACAATGGTGGAGCAAATTAAGTTTGTGAAGCAAGGTCCCACTCTATAAGGAGGTTTGTAAAACATAATTGATGCATGTGATTATGGAAGATGAAAAGTTCTTATATTTGCCGTCTGATAACTGGAAACCTAGTAGATCTGATGGTGTAAATCTACTCTAAGTATGAAGGTTGAGAGTCAGAGAAGGTGATTGTGTAAAGCTCAATCTCAGGGCAGGAAAAGGCTGATTTTTCATGCCAAGCAAATAGGAAAGAAGAAGATAGATCTTGTTTTTATCTGTTGTTGTTGTTGGTGGTGGTGGTGGTGCTCTATTCAGGCCTTCAGTGGATTGAATGATGCCTGCTTGTATCAGTAAGGACAATCTACTTTACTGAATTCACCATTTCAGATCTTAGCATCATCCAAAAACACTGTCACAATGTCTTGGTTACTTTTCTCCCATTGCTGGGACAAAACACCCAACACCCAAAGTGAAGGAAGGGAAGATTTATTTAGCTCACTGTTTGAGGAGGTTTCAGTTCATAATCAGCAGGCTCCAAGGCAGGGTGGCATGGCACTGGGCCAACACTTCAAGGCAGCAGCCAGAGCAAAAATGAGGAAACAAGCCTCTTATCCTCCTTTATATTGTACACAGGCCACCCCTCTCCAGGGTAGGTGTAGCACTCACAAAATCCCTGTGCCCTCTTCTGACACAAAATGAGGATATTCACAAAGGATCCTGGCTCCTTGCTGAGTCTCTCAGGTTAAACTTCTAAACTTCTCGAATTGACACAATGTATCAACCATAACACCCAGATACACCAGAAATAATATTTAATCTGGGTAATTTATGCCCCAGTGATGTTGATACAATAACCATCACAAGTGTCTGATTTCATTCTTTTTTTTTTAATGAACATATTCTGTTTTTCTGGTACTGTTTGTTGAAGAGACCATCTTTCTCTCATTGAGTAGCCCTGGTGTCCTTGTTGAAGACCAGTTGATGAACTATGCAAGGGCTTATTTCTGTGATCTCTATTCTATTACATTGTTCTGCTTGTGTATTTTTATGTAGGTACCATGCTGTTATGATTACTGTCACTTTGTAAAATGTTTTGAAACCAGCACGCGTTAGTCCTTCACATTAGTTCTTTTTAGAAAACATTTTGATATTGGGGCCCTTTCAGAGTTCATTTGAATTTTAGGATGAATATTTCTATTTCTCCATAAAACCCTAGAGGTTTATCTTCTTCTCTTGATTAGATCTGTTTCTATGTTTATAGTATTTGCAAATTCTTTCTTGGATTTGAACATCTCTCCTAGTCTTTATGTACTGACTTCAGATAAAACAATGTCTTCACCAATCACCCTGCAGGCAGTTTTCGTATGACTTCAAATGTTTTCTGATCTCCTGATACTTCTGGTATCAGCTTGTGGAACTGAAGCCCTCCCATGATGCTTGCCATTATTTTCAGGAGTCTCCAAATATTGCAGTCATTCTATCAGCTCTGAGTCAAATAAGCCAGGCATCCCAGAAGTAAACCAAGAGCATGGCCTACTCTTTCATTAGACTACTTGGTGACATGAAGCACTCCTGTGTTTCTATCCCAAAGCTGGGTCCAGGGGCTTTCATCCACCTTTGGATGTGTTACATAGAGAGAGGGGCAGGCCCAGGCAGATTAAACAAAATTTTCTTTCTTTTTCATTGGAATCGAGTCCCAGTATACAGTGATCTAGGTTCTTCAGCTTAGATCTCTAGAGTTCTCACGAAGGTGTTGAAGTCCACATGTTAACTTAGGTCCTCTCTGGGGGAAGGAGAGTCTAGGCTTCCACCTTGTTTGAGTCTTTCCAACATGTACTCATGTGTTCATATTTCCAAAAAGGTATGTGCCTTTAAATAGCATCATAACCGTATTTTCTTGCCTTCATTACATATGAAAAAATTACATATTAAACTGATGAATTACAAAAGTTGCATGAATTTAACTGAAAAATCTCAGGTTCTTTGTCAGTAAAATATAGACAATAGAATTGTAATCAGTTTTGTAAACTTAGTGAGGACTAGCAAATGTTTATGCCTTTATCCTTTCACTGTCTCTAATCTTCAGGGAAAAGAATGCATAAACTGATAAAAGGTTACATGCACAGTCACCTTTATTAAGACAGTACTTATCCTCAACAATTGGAAAATTCTGAGAAGCTAGATATTCAGTAAGTCCTCAGACATAATTACAGGATTTGAATTATATTTCACTTGAAATAAAGATATTTCTGCAAAAAATCCAGAAGGGCAGACCCAATGCAGGATAAATCTGAGCGTTAGAAATGTGTTACTTATAATTCTTCTCACACCTTTCTTTCCTCCTTGCACATATTCTATTAAGAAGTAGGGATGGGCAGTGCTAATTCCCATGGACATTCTTAATAGATAATACATCAACAAATAGCTATTTAGACATTTAGTTTCTTTAATCAGAGTGAGAATTCACTTAATTGACTAAAATGGTAATGAAATATTGTATGGGATAAGCTAGATTCTATGTTGAAATGAGCTCTAAATAAGACAATTCAATAAACAAAATCATTTGATTCCTAAAAACATGGAAAATGTCAGATTAAATGTTATCCATATAAACAAAGTAAAACTGAGAAGTTATGGATAATCTTAACTTTTCCTAGAAAATAGTTGTGTTAAGTCTAATTAAAACTAAATCAGCATGGCATCTTTTATGTTACAATTTCTGAAAATATTTCTCTTCTAATTTAATTTTACTAATTATTTATAAAAGAAAATGATAATTATTTTCTTGAACGAAGCTGTTTTGTGAATATTGTGGTGTTTTGCAGTCTTCTAGCCTAAATTAAGATGAAACATATTATTCTAATTCCCTAAAATAATGCTTAACATTCTTTAAATTAAGAATGTTTAGAATAAAATGAATTGAATTTTGATACACTAATGTGCATGCATCCTTTCTCACATCTAATAGACAGGAGGGTTATTGGGAAATGATAACACAGCTGCCCCAGACAGGCATTCAGATGCTGTACACCCTGAAAATCACTCCATTTCAATGATCCTTTCTCTGTAATTAGTGTCACTCTATTCCTAGCTCCTAAATTCAGTACTTTGCAATAATCTTTGATGTTTCTCTCCTTTTCACTATATGGTTAATAATTTGTCCTTCAGTAATTCACCATTTTGTATTTTAAAAATCCCCACTGCTCGTTCCTTATTTTTCTTTAAACTGCCACTATTTAAACCCAGACTGTCATATTGAATTATCGCAATAGCTTCTTGATTAGTTTTCCTCTTCAGTCTTTCCCTCTCATTATTCTTATATTAAAATACATAGTAACATTCCTAAATTACTATTTTCATCATGCTATTTCTCTGTGTAAAAACTTCCTATGGTTGTCCTTGTGAGATAAAATCCAAATTCCTAAGCCTGGCATGAAATCTTGACTAGCTGACCTGGTTTGCTCATTCAACAAATATTTATTGAGATTTAGCTGTGTGTTCAGCCTTCTCAGTCTCTCATAACTCTACAAACTTTAGAAGATTTCACTCTTCTGTTAGAGATTTGTGAAAATATCCAAGATAAGTTAAATACCAGACCCAGATAGTAATTTAAGAGTTTTTATAAAGACTGTGGGTCCCCATCTATATCTAACAAATTTTATAATAATGGATGGTATTAATAACATATTTTAAATTGCCTTGTAGTTACAACAGTTAATGTTCATAGCAGAGGCTTTAGTTTAGTCCACTTGAAAAATAATTTAAAATAGAAATAAATTGGCAATAAAAGGAAACATTGTCTAAAATAGTGTTTTGTGCATTAGCAGAGATAAAGCTGAACCCAAATGTGTCAGATTTATAGTTATTTTGTTGACTCAAGCAAATACTATGAATGCATTTTTCAATTCTACAACTATGAGTGTTACTGTATTTAGACAACATGTAACATGTATCTTATGTTGGGGACATGAGATGTCTGTAAATTTATCTCATCTTCCTATCTATCTATCTATCTATCTATCTATCATCTATCTACCATCTAGAATGATTTACAAAGTAGGTTCACAATGATCCTTTTGAGAGTCAGGGTGGAAGAATCTAAAAAGATTTTCTGTGCATTGGAGAGCCAGAGGATCCAGTCAAATGTCAAAGCCCTGCAGTTCACTGCAGCATATGGTGCGAGTCCGTACCAGAAAACTGACAAGTCTGCACTGGAAGCCTTAAAAAACTGCCAAAGTTAAAATGTGAAGACTGAAATTTGTTGGCAAAGATTGGAGCTCCACTAAGGAAGCAAAAGAGTAGAATTCCTTCTTCCTTCTCTTTTCATCCATCCAAACTACAAGCCTATTAGTTGGTGCCACCCGTACGCAGAGGGGGTCTTCCCTCTTCATTTAGTCAGTCATCCAGACACACCATGACTGTGCTAAACCAATCCACTAGGCATTTCTTATTCAAGTTGACAAATAACTATCAGAGAGGCTGAGTCATGTGAAAAGAGTTCTAGACAAGCTATATTGATTGCACTGCGCTAACCTCTCTTCATACTGTCTACTTTACACTGTTCCTCAGATTCTCCTCACCTGCTGGGGCATCTGTGGAGGTCCTTGTTTTAATGATTCAGATACTAATATAAAGGAAGAGTGATTTGACCTGCTTCAGCCTCTGCAAATTTAAGAAAACAACTACAAATTAACTCATTGAAACTTCTGAATTTCTTGTTACTGTAGCATCCTGATTAATACAAACACGTACTGTATTGAATGCAATTTCTTATGCTAGCTGTAACACCCCACTTTATTCTCAATATAATACACTAGAAAATGAACAAGAGCAATTGTGATTAGCATTGTCAGAAATACTTAACCTGGGATGTGTGACTGAGATGGGCGTGAAAAAGTTTATCATCAATGTTATTATTGGAAAGTTTTTCTCAAGTATGGTTGGCTTGTTCACTCTTAATATCTGCGAGGTGATACTGGTTTCATCATTACCGTGTGTCTTGCTCACTTCTGTCATAAGCCCAATGGGTTCCTCACTCTTTATCTTTGTTGTAGCTGTATTTGCTTACTGATTTTCTCTTTTTATTTAAGAACTAAAGTTTTTGAGGGAAAAGACCTTATTTCTACTCTTTAATCTTCTAAAATGCCTTAATGCATAATATATTCTCAATAAATATAGCACAAATGAATAGATGATTCAATAAAAAAATGCTCTAATTTGGAGGATTCACTTCAATATATCAAGGTCTCTGTAAAAATAAAGCCCAATTTAAAAACAATATCTTAGTTTCTACCTTTACTATTCCATTGTTGGTTTCCATGATGTGTCAAGCCATAGCTTTTCAATGTCTTCCTTTGAGAATTTGCACAATCCATGAAGATAGTGTCTATACTGCAAAGCAGTTACAGCTGCACTGTTTTGTTTTCCTGTTCTAAATGGTATGATTTTAGATTCAGTGTTGTATCCCCTGAAATACTTAGCAAATGCCTATTTTGAGTCCTTTTGGAATAAGTAATATTGTTTGTGGTCTATGTTTTAGATTAAGCAGAGATTTTAAATTGGAGTAGTACTTTTATTTAGCATAAGCTAGGAAAAATTGTTAACATTTGGTTTGAAATAAAATACATAATTATAATGTATTTAAGTGGAAAATACACAGGAGTCTCAGTATATCTCATGATTTAAAGATAAGAGGTATCTAAAAGCAGCAAAAATTCATTTATACTTTTAGTATCTCCCAGGTACACATTAATAATTACTAAAAACAAAACCTACTTTCAATCTGACTTTTTAAAGGTGACTCTTGAAGAAATAATATGATTCATTTTTCTAACTAATGGATCTGCTATTATTAGGCTATTACTCTATACTATTTCATAATATTTCAATTATAGTGTTATCTACAAAACAAAGACATTGAGTTCAGTGTTACCCTTCCAGGGAACAAATTGTATGTTAAGAAATGAGTTAGTTGAAAGCTTTTGTTTACATACCTAACTTGTAAAAGGGCTTTTAAGTAATTTGAGTAATAAAAACTTTAAAACATTTACTTAATTTTAAAATACTTTATACTTGAATGTTTTCTGTCATGAGTATTTGACTGTAAGTAGATGATTGTCAACTGCAAATATCAGTCCAAAGTTAGTGCATGTATAAAATACTAAAGGTTAAGTACACAGGCAAATAGTATCCATAAAGAGACCCACAAGTTCCTCCATATGATAAAGTGTAAAAGCGTAAAAGTATATTCATGATAAATATTCTTGAGTAATATATTTCAATGAGCGAAATATTGCACAAGACTACCCTGTTATCAAGGAACATTGCAAGGAATCACAGATTTGCAG
>RJWT010049202.1:0-11042 GCA_004365215.1 Cuniculus paca
TGGACTACAAAGATAGAACTGAGACCTCCACTGCTGAGAAGGAACAGAGAAATAAAAAAGACAGCCTGGGGGCATCTGGGAAGCAGCAGGTCTCTACCCTTTGCAGCCTCAAAACTGCAAAAGTGAAAGACTTGGCCCCAGGAAGAAAGCTGCAGAGCGCCACATTCCAGAATGGTGGCAGAGGTCACATGAGGTTCTAGAATGGTGGTGACATAGAGAATCTGTTCCTGACAATTAGGTTCAGAGTGCCCAGCAACAGGCACTTGACCCCTATAGCCAAGAAAGAGGAAAGCCTGGCTACTGCTCTAACTGGCAGCAGACCTTGGCAGCATCAATGTGGCACTGGTTTTAAGTGCATGGAGAATGCATGAGTTCTGAGGTTTAAAAGGCTCCACTCCAATTTCAGAGGGCCTGAGAGGCCACGCAATGTGCCTCTGAGAGGGCAACTGTGTGAAACTTTGCAGTGGAAACCCCAGAAATTTGAAAAAGCCAAGAATGTGGATCATCTAAGGAAATCTACAAGGACTGAGCAGAGTGGGCCTATGACAGAAGCCCTGAGAGCTAAAACCCCTGGAAGTGCTGTGGGGGTGGAGTCACTCAAGCCTTTTGGAGCTTGCCACCAGATTGCTTAGATGTTGAACATGGAATTCCAGGACTTAATGTTTGCCCTGCTGGATTTTGGACTTCCTTTGATCCCATTCCTTTGTATCCCCATTTGTACCATTTGGAATGGTAATGTGTATCTTGTGTCATTGAATGTTGGAAGTGTTTAACTTTCTTTTCATTTGTACAGGGCTTGCAGCTAACAGTTTGCCCTAGATCCTGGAGGAGACTTGGGACTTAGACTTTTCAGCAATGCTGAAACTGTTAGGACTTTGGCAACTCTTGGAGATGGACTAAATGTCTTTTATATAAAGGATGCACATGAGTCTTTGGGGGCCCAGGGGTAGAATGTTACAGTTTGTATCTAGGTGGCCCCCAAGTCTCATGTAGTCATGGAAGCAGCTGAGTCTAGCATTCGTGATTGGTTTTGTCTAGCACTGGGATTGGCGGTGTGAGTTCTACACCTGCCCGGGGTGGAGCTGGTATGCAATGTAAAGTCCAGAAGGATGTGTGCTTTTCTCTCTTTCATGCTGTTTGCTCTTGCTGTTTGCAGCTGCCATGAATGGCTGCCCCTCAGCCACGCCACCCTGCCTTGGAGCCAACTGAGTATGGACTAAAACCTCCATAACTGTAAGAAATAAACCTCTCTTTCCTTCACTTTGGGCATCAGGTATTTTGTCTCTACAAGGAGAGAAAAGTAACCAAGACATACAGTATATTTCTTTCAGAGAAGAAAAATATCAAAATTGTTTTACACTTATGCTAACATTCTTTCCTCTCTCTCTCTCTTTTTTTTTTTTTTTTCACAGAGTTAGGGTGAGAAAATCAAGCAAGATCCTGGAAAGGGAAAACGGCTTCATAGACTAAGAATTAAATTAAAATTATATAGGAGATTTTATTTGTTTGTTTGACTGACTGGTTGGCTGGTTGGTTGTTGTTGTTTAGTTTTATGTTTGATCAAGCTTAGCTTTTCATAATAGAACACATGAAATACTAGTAGGCCAAGGTGATATCAGGTAAAATATAGTGGCTTGCATTATTTGGCACATAAGTGCAGATAGGAGGACTTCCCACAAAGCAAGTGGTTCCAAAAGGCAAGAATCTTTGTGAAATGTCAGTTTCGTGTAAATGCTGAGGAAGTGGGTGTAGAGTTTGTGTTTAGTTGTGTCATGGTATATGAGCACCAAACACTGTGGCTATGACTCCTGAAGAACTCACCCAGACCTTCATGAGATGTGCAGAGTTTGAGTGTCTGTCATACCAGGAGCATCTTTAACAAGCTGATGGCAATTAGTGAGTCAGTGATTTATGAGTGGACTCAACATAGCAAAGTATAAAAAAATCAGTGAATTTGAAGAGATGTAAAGAGACATTTTCCAAATTAAAGCACTAAAAACAAGCAAATAATGAAAAGCAGTAAAACAGAAGGAAACATCTCAATGTTGTGGGGCAATATATATAAAATATGCATAGTACCAAAATAAGAAAAAAGAATGGAATAGAAGAAAATTTAAAGTAATGATAGCTGACAAATTTCTATAATTAATAAGAGACTCCATATTGCGGATCCACTAAGCTCAGAGAACATCAAAAAGGATGAATACAAATGAATATGCAAAACAACCAAATAAACAACAAATAACTATACCTAGAAGGCCAGAGGGAAAAAAACAACATCCTTACATACACTCAAGGATGAGAATTATGGTGAATTTTTCATGAGAAATGAGACAGACAAAAGAAAGTGGAATAAAATATTTAACACGTTAAAAGATTAAAACCACCAGTCTAGAATTCTATATCCAAAAAAATTATCCTTCATATGTGAAGACTTTCACAGACAAACAAAAACTCGTGGATCTTTCACCAGCAGACATCTCTATACTCCCAAAACATTTAAAAGAAACTATCCCCCCAAAACATTTAAAAGAAATTATTTGGGCAGAATAAAAGAATGATATAGTTCAGGAAGCTGAGCAAGTATAAGAAAAAGAAAATTTTTAAAAGCAGAAAAATGAAATAATCTATTTTATAGTTTTATTATTAGTTGATCTAAAAGATAATACTGTGTGGGAGACAATTTGAGTGACTCCCCTCAAATGCAGAACAATTGCTGTGACTTTGATTATATCAAGACCTATTTGCTTATACTGAGATGTACAGACCTGACTATTGTATATTGCTCTCTTTTCAATTGGCTCTAAGCATTGCAAATAAAGCTAGCTGAGGTACTGGTATGTAATCTCTAAAGCCATCAGACAGTCTCCTGTTTCACATAGTGCTGTCTGTGAAAGATCTGAGCACAGTGGGATTGTAGAGCCAGTCAGCCCCAGGAATGTCAACTGGTTATGAGCCTTGAGAGAAAGAGGCTATGAGTCCCCAGGGCACAAAAGTTTGCATATCAGAAACTGAAGCAACAGCCTCCAAAAACAATTTGGTTGCTACCTTAATTAGATTATGCAGATTGATCCTTCTGTATGTCATTTTCCCTGTTTTACAATGATGCTTGTCTCACTACCTGGCTAGCCAGCTCAAGTTACTCATGTAGTTCCTGCCAGCCTCACTGTCACTCATCCTCGAGCCACCCCCTTTTTGATAAGATAATAAATTCTGGGAGAGGCCTTGGGTCAGGGCCTTTGCCTGCACATCCTCACAGGGATTAGACTTAGGACCCCTTGGCCACCCCTAACTTTGAATACATCTTGGTGTCTTTACTCTCGCCATGGGCTGCATTGGAGGTGGTAGATTGGAATTAACTTGTCAGGATTCCAATAATGTCTCAATGGGACTACAAATATAATTTTGGATTGTGAGGAAGACAGAGAAAAGGATTATAATGCTTGGATTACCATACTCAATATTTGGGTTTACAATAACATGGTATAACAATAATGCATTTGGTAGGCATTTAAAATGGATAAGAGAAATGAATGACAGTTGCATCACAAGAAAGGGGAAGAAAGAATTGAGAATACTGTGTGTGTTATAAGGCATCTACCCTATAAGTGAAGCAGGGTAGTGTTATATAAAAGCAATCTTAGGTTAGGTGAAATTAAGTGTTGTAAACTCTGTATCAATCACTGATAATTATGAGGAGGAGGAGGATGGTAGTGAAAAGATGTATAGAGACATACTAAAAAAAGAGATAAAATAGTATGCTATAAAACCGTCAAGTAAAACCAGAGATTAAAAAAGTGGGAAAAAGAAGCCAGCCCCTTCCTTTGAGCCAGCTAGTATGTGGGTTGGGAGACAACAAGAGCCCAAGCTCCCCCACCCCCTGTAAGCAATCTGCTGATCCAGAGAAATATAGGCTGAGATGATAGCTACTGAAGTAAAAACAAAATAAAACAAAACAAAATCCCCCCAAAACAAAAACAGTTTAATACTTACAGTATTTAGTTTTTGATTGACTTTGCAGGCCAGTAGTCTGACCATTCATTTAGAGGATAACAATATAGCAACTATGGGAGAATTCTTTCTGAAGGTGGTAGCCATCGTTAATTTCCTAGTATCTTGTTTTAACATCTGGTATCATTTTCATTATTTTGTTTTATTCTGTTCTGTTTTGTTTGATTTTATTATATCTGATGGTATGTGCAGCTACTTTGAAGATAACAAGAGACTTTATGATAGCCATTGTTGATTTTCTATTATCTTGTTTTGAAGTCCTGTATCACTTTCACTGTTTTGTCCTGATTGACTTTATTCTGTTTTATTTTATTTGGTTTTTATTCTCTTCAAAATATAAAAGTGGGAAAAATTTAAAAAATAAAAGCAGCCAATAAAAAATGATTACAAATTAGATGATACTAATCTAACCATATCAATAATCAAATTAATTGTAAATGATCTAAATTTACCAATGAAATGACAGACATTACCAGAATAGATTAAAAAAAAGAAATAAGAACTAACTATATATTGTCTGAAAGATACTTTAAATGTAAAGATTCAGGTTAAAAGTAAAGGGATAAGGAAAGATATACCATTCAATACCAATCAATAAGAGCACTACTTCAATAAAAAGATTATTATGAATAAAGAATACATATACTAGCCGGGCATGGTGGCTCACGCCTGTAATCCCAGCACTCAGGAGGCTGAGACAGGAGGATCATTGTGAGTTCGAGACCAGCCTGGGCTACAAAGTGAGCTCAAGGCCAGCCTGAACGGCATAGTGAGACCCTGTCTCAAAAACACCAGGACCGGGGATCTAGCTCAGCAGCCTAAGCACCTGCCTGGCAAGTGCAAGGTTGTGAGTTCAATCCCTGGTGCCACAAAAAAAAAAGAATACATACACTTTCCATATGACTTTGCACACTTACACATATACTCACACATATACACCCATACTCACCTATAAAATTTACACACTCAGTTGTACATTTAATCACTACACTTTTATACACACACAAACTCTAAGCTGCTGGGAGATAGGCAGATGTGTTCAACTTTGATAAATAGAATGTTGATTTGAGTTAAAAAATCACAGTCTTAGCCAGGCATGGTGGCTCACACCTGTAATCCCAGCACTCAGGAGGCTGAGGCAGGAGGATTGTTGTGAGTTCATAACCAGCCTGGGCTATAAAGTGAGCTCAAGGCCACTTGAGTACTCAGTGCATAGCTAGACTCTGTCTCAAAATGACAAAAAAAAATCACAATCTTAAAATTCCTGCAATATTCTTAAAACTGAAAGTGGCTAAAGAGGAATTCTTGCTAAGATATTTACATGGGATTTCTTTACTTTGTGGAGAACAGATTTCAAGGTAGCAAAGATAAGAATTCTCAATAAACTTCTGAAATATTATGGTTTCCAATGAGGATTCCTCAACTGTCCACTATTATGGCACTATTAAAAATATCTTCCCTAAAAACCTTCCAAAAACAAAGCTTGTATGTACCATAAGACTTGTCTTAAAGTGAACTGGGTGGCTAACATGTGCAGTATCACATAGTTTTACATTGTATATACAAGATCTAAAAACAAAATTGGTTTTCTTTATTTCTTCACTGTTTTGCTCTGTTTCCTTTTTTTCTTTTTTCTACTCTTGTATACTGATATAAATATAGGTTCTGCATGTCTCAGTCTTTTTATTGTACTAGCAAAATGTTCTATAATTTCCAAGCTGTTAAAATGTGATCATATGCCAACAGGCTATCTTTTAATACATGAATGGTGTGAACAAAAGCATCCTTGTCAAGTGTCCATCCCACAGTACCCAACAGCCTCATCCTTGCTTGTGTGTCACAGTGGTTCTTTGAGATTTGAGTGTTTAACATGCGTCACATCCTGACAGCCTACCATTACAGATTATAGTCTATTATAGATCAAGAAATATAGTCCATTTATGGTTGTTGGACCTCCTAGAACATTTGGACCCGGTAACTCAACAAACAGCTGCAGTAACAAAAAGGATTGCTGAAACCTAGATTTTGTGTTGACAGACTACTAATTATAATAATGACAAATTGTCTCAGAATTCAGTGCTTTTCATATGCATGACTCTTCTGCTTTTGAAACAAAGTAATTTGTGTGTCTGAAAATTGTTCCCGTGCTTTAATTTGGTAACCTTATAGATATCTTTTGTGTTTCTTTCAGCACATCTAAAATAGATGTTAAATATTTTTAGCAATATTTCTTCCATAAAAAATCAAACAGGAAACATGAAATGGACTTTTTTCTCTGGCGTATTCCTAGAGCATTTTGAACATGCTGTGTGCAGTTGGTTACTGTATTTTTATTAAATATTTCTTCCACTTGTCTGTGAGAACATCTGGTGTTGAGATAAATTTTATCAATTTCTTGGACTCTGTATAGCTCTTGGCATAAGAGAAAGCAAGTACCACATACTCAGAAATATGTAAGGGGCAGCAGTGAAGTTGTAATGACCAATTTGGGTTTATAAATAAAGAAACAAATATCATGGTGCACAGTGATAATAATCACATTCACTTTAAGACAGTTGGGAGTGGTGACGTCAACACTGAGCTGAAAGTTCGTGCTTTTTTTTCTACTCTTCTGCAAATGGTCATGCTGTTTTTCAAGACAGCTCATGCAAATCCTAAATGTACTTGTATTAAAAAAAATTAAACAGTGCACTTAGCAAACAAGACATGTTTTGTGAGTTAAATTCTTGTCCATCAGTAGAGAGTTTGTCAACCTTTGACAAAAGTATTTGATAAGGATATACATGGCTAGGAGTTGGGCATTATTGTCTTATTTGTAGAGAAAGAGAGATGATGAAACTTGTAATCGTCCTGCTTCTTTATTCTAGGAACTGAAGAGAATGTGATGAACACCAGTCTTCAAAGTAGAGACAGAGTTTCTGGGCTCACTGAGAAACAGCAGATGGATGAAGAAAACACTTTACCATAGCTGTTTGATGCTCACTTGCGAGTTCTCCGTTTCATGTGGAGACTACGTATTGCCAATTCACAGGAGAAAAGTAAGCGTTTGTGGCATAAACAGATTGTAAACCTGAAGTAATAAAAAATAGGGCCTACACCATCAAGTATTACCTAATTTCTGAGCCTTTAACATTTTAAATTTTTATGGTTAGAGTTTATGCTTTTTCTCATTGCCATGTAGATTTTGATAGAAATAATCGTTGCTTTTTAAAATATTCATTTCGCCTATTTTTAGACAGCACATTGTTAGGGTTTAGTTCTTAAATGTCTTCCCAAAGTCTTATGTGCGTGTAAGGTGACTGGATCATAGGGATGCTATACTCAGTAGTGCATTCATCCATGAATGACTTCATAGTGGTTAAGAGGTGAGGCCTGGTTGGGGGTGGGGCAGTGGGGTCGTACCTAAAAGGATGTATTCTCATCCACAGCACTTCCTTTCTGTGTCTGCTCTCTGCACCTATGACCTGAGCAGTTTTGTTTCACCAGACCCTAACTCTATGCCCTTCCTGTCTTGGAGCTGGAGACTGTGGCCTAAGCTCACTGAAACTGTGGGCAAAAATAAACCTCTTCTTTAGGTTTTGGGCGTGGGATATTTTGCCCAAGGAATGGAAAAGCATACACAAATGTTCCTTCATTCAATAAGAAAATGAGCAATACATGATGGAGTGATGGAGAGAAAGAAACTCCGTAGCTGCAAGATAATGAATCTTTCATGTTTCTTTATTACCTATCCAGCTTATTAGCAAATCAAAAACAAAAACACAACAACCAAGTTTGGAGTATTTGAGAATAAGAATGGAAGGCTTAATTTTATGAATCCCTTGCAAACAAAAGGATTCACAGGAGAGTGGAGAAGACTGGAAAAGATAAACAGTTTTTAGTGAATTCAGAGAATCATATTCAGTGAATATGATAGAATTCAGTGAATATGTTAGAATCATCTATCAGATAGGCCTATGTAGTTTTCTTTTAGAAGATCCCTGATAGCAACTCATGCATTGTGAATTGCACTTTAATTTCCACACTGTGATACAAATAATGCAGCAACTAAAGGGGCAAATGTAAAGCCAAATATCTGTAAAAGAGCTAAAGTCTTAATCTCAAAGAATCTGAACATGGAAGTAGTTTTTATACGAGAAAACAGGTGATTTGTGAAGAAAGACTTCCAAGAAGGCATGGGCCTAATGTAGAGTCCTCTGAAAAATAGCAGCAAACTGTTTTTATTTCTTTATTTACTGTAAAAATTAATATAACTCAAAAATAAGACATGACTTTTTTTAATGTGGAGAGAGAAATATGACAAATAGTGACCAGCAGACATGTGACAACTGAGACTGGGTTGTGTTATGAATCTTGCAGGAGAAGATTACAATGCTGAACAAGAGTTCAGAGCTTAAGTGTCAGAGCTATTTAAGAAGACGTCTGCCTGGACGCACATCCATAAAGTTTACTGCTGAGTTTCAGATTAACAAGGATAAATTGACATTCAGCTGCAGCTACACAGAAGAGGCTCTGCGATTAAAACTTATAAGCACTGCCTGTCTGCCGTTGGCACAAACACAAACAGGCATCCATGCATGGATCCACTTAATAATTACTCTATGAAATCCCAAACTATCTAGCTTAAATTAATTCAGCATTTAAAATCCTTCAAATGTTAGTAAATGCATCTGCTCTGCTGGAACACATTCAATTCATTTATTAAAATAATGAGTTCACTTTCACTGTGCAGCATAACTTTTTCACCTTTGGACTACTGGTAAGCAAGGGATGGAGATATTCTTTCTGTCCATGAATTTTCCACTTTGCCATCACAAGGTACTTTCAGGTTTTTGATTACTGCCTTTCAGCTGCCAAAAGGGACATTGATTCTTGTTATCTAATTGGTTGCTTGGGTCCTAGTTAAGACTTATAATTTTGAAGTTTACATACTGATAACTCTGCCCTCTACTTTATGTATTTTTTTCTAGTAATTAACATAGAAGGTCATTAGACTTTACCTGTTTTATAGTGTAATTAAACTTTAGTAATGATCAGAAGTACAGGCAGAAGTGATACACCTGAGAAGTATAATCACTTCAGTTTCACCTGAACTTGATGGCTCAAGTTTAAAAGCATTTATTTACCTAGTCGCTGGATGAGGAGGGTCGCTAAAGGTCAAAAACGTCTAATCAATCACTGACACAAAACAATTTCTATAAGTTAGTCTTGCAACCATCCTATAATATTCACTTTACCGATGAACTATGAAGATGATAAAACTTATTGAAATTGCATAACCTAATCACAATAATACAATTAGGCTTAAGAAATATTATTCCAATGCCCAGTCTCTTAAGTATACTTCTATATATTAGAGTATCACTTTTCAATATCTCTGTGTTAATCCACAAAGTATTTCTTAAATTTCATACACATTCCTTTCTTTAACTTCTTTAATTTTGTTGGCATTGCTATTGCTTCCTGGATCTTGCTAATGAATAACCCCTTTCCCTGTCCCTAAGAAATACAGGGACCTGTATTTCCTCTGTAGAGACTGTGGAACTCCATGATGGGTTCTGGGTCTTATATCTGAAACTTATTCCAATTTATTTTTCCTCATCTCATAGTATTTTGGGAGGATAAAATCCACTAATATATTTTCATTTCAGCTTCAGCTTTACTTTGCTTTATTTCTTGTTTTTTTTTTTAACGTTATTTCTACTTCCAGTTTCTCATTCACACATCACAACTAAGGCCTCATCTATATTTAAGCATGCTGAAAATTATTCTACTTTCTTAAATGACTTTCTTGACTGTATAAAACAGGCACATCTACATTTCCAAACCAACTTTCACAGATTCTGTATCTTAAAAAAGCATGTTGGAACAAAAGACAAGCTATTCACACACTACCAAATTGGATACTTACAATGCCATCTTTACTTTGGAAAATGGGGGCATTTTTTCAGACTGTCCTCCCCAGATTCTTGTGAATATCACATTTTAATACATCTTCTTTTAAAGTGGATTTTGGTTCCACTTAACTCTGGACAGGTGATGAATATACAAATTAATACAACTGGTTATTATTAAATATTAAGGAGAAGTCAAACCAAAAAGTGAGGAATAGCCCAAGGATGACCTTGAAGAGTCTATTAAGTCAAGTAATAAGAATCCCATGATTATAAAGTGAATTCTGAACTTGAACAGAGGCAGAGATAATAAAACTTGTGTTCACATTTGGTAATAAAATGTTTGAGGTTAAACTGTACTTGGAACAAAGGAGAAAACTCAAGAGAGGTACAGCAAAATTGATAATCCTCATAGAGATTTACAAAGAACTTTAGAAAATGTCATAGCAAACATCAATCCTAAGCTTCTTTCAAAAAATGTTGCACGCTGTCTCCAAATGGAACAGGTGAGCCTCCCAAGGAGGTGGACTGGGGTGGGTATGGAGGACAGAACCTCAATGCCATTATCTCTGACTTCTAGTCTCATCATTTTCTAGTTGTTGCTGCTATAGGCAGCTGAGACACATAGAAATATAGGCAGTCAGACAGAGCCAGGCTGTCAAGGAAGCTGACACAGAGGACCAGATGTCGTGTGACCTTGGAGAAGACAGAAACCTCCCACTGTGGGCCAAATCTCAAGACAATAGGCAAAACAAATGCAACCACATCCTAAGAATAAACATTAGGGATTGATATTTTAAATACATATGGATCACCTTGAGGAAGTCAGAAGCCACCACCCCAACCCACTGCAGGAAGAATCACTGCTGTGTAAGAATGCCCACTTGCTACGTGACTTGCTTCCCCATTTGTCCCTGATTTGGTCAATTTCACCTGAACAATTAATCTTACTGGTTGACCATAATTCTGTCCCACCTCATGCCCATCTGCCTTGCAAGTTCCCAGGAAAACCTTACTAATGCCCCTCTTTCATGTTGCCAGTTTTCTTTCATGTTGCCCTCTTTCATGTTGCCATCTTGGACCCGTCTCACCTCATGGTTTTACTCTGTAAAACTCCCTAGAAATGACAGTCTTTGG
>RJWT010049203.1:0-11034 GCA_004365215.1 Cuniculus paca
GCCAAAGAAACACAATAATCTTCAGTAGTGACCTCAAAGAAACGAAAATTTATGAATTGGCTGAAAAGAAATTCAAAATAATGATCTTAAGGAAATTCATTGAGACACAAGAGAATGCAGGTAGACAATCAATGAAATCAAGAAATTAATTTATGATCTGAATGAGAAATTGAACAAAGATCGGTATAAGAACTAAAATTCAATGAATGAAATAAAAATAACAAATGAGATGTATATAGCTAGGGATGTAGCTCAGTGGTAAAATTCTTGCCTAGAAGGCGCAGGCCATGGGTAAAACCTCCAGAAATTTAAAAAAAAAAAAAAAAGAAAAACTATATAGAGAGGATAACTTCAGCAGTATACAAGATCAAGGAGAACAATCCCTGCACTTGAAGAAATTCTTTTAATATAACTCAGAAGGGGGAAAAAGAAAAAGAAAAAAGAATGGAAAAATGTGAAGAAAGCTTGCATGTCTAATGAGATACCACTAAGCAAACATAGTTTTTTATTTTGGAAGTTTCAAGGAAGAAAAAAATGAAGGAAGTCACATAAAGATTATGTAATGAAATAATTGCTGATAAAAACAAAACAAACCAAAAACTGCCAACTGAGACTGTTATAGTAGAAAATCTGTCTTTCAGAAATGAACAAAAACAGTCTTGTTTAAACAAGCAAAAGTGAGGGAATTCATCACCACTAGACCTACCTTACAAGAAACAATGAAGGTAGTTCTTTAACCAGATATAGAAGGGCAATAATTACTATCATGAAAACGTAGGAAAGCATATTTATCTCATGGGTATAGATAAATTCACAATGTTCATTACTGTACTGGTGATGTGTAAATCTTTCAAATCTCTAGTATGAAAGTTAAAAAACAAAATGATCAAAAGCAGTTATAGTTGCAATAAGATGGTATACACTATAAAAAGATATTAAGATACACTATAAAAGATATTAAGTGTGACAACAAAAGCATAAGAGGGAAGCTAACAGTTTAGAATATTTATGTATTACTAAAATTAGGTAGTTATTAGCTCAAAATAGACCATTATGAATTTATAAATTTTATGTAAGTGGTATGACAATCACAAAGCATAAAACTATAGCACAAATGCAAACAAGAAAGATTGAGGAATCAAACCTTAGCACTAAATAAATTTACCAAATCACGAAGATAGAAAAAAAAAAGAAAAGAGGAATAAAGTACCTACTAAACATCCAGATGACAAGTAACAAAGTAGCAAGAGTAGGTACTTATCAATAGCAACATTGAATCTAAATGAATTAAATTCTCCAATAAAAAGACAAAATGATTAAATGGATTTAGAAAAGATCCAACTATATGTTGCCTACAAGAGACTCATTTTAGCTTTAAAGACACATATAGGCTGAAAGTTAATGAGTAGAAGGAGACGTTCCATGCAAATAGTAACAACAACAACAAAAAGAGCAGAGGTAGCTACGCTTTTGTCTAATAAAATTTCAAGTCAAAAGCTCTTACAGAGACAAGAAAATCATTATTTAATGCTAAAGGACTCAAGAGGACATGATTGTAATTCTGTATGTACCCAGTATCACTGTACATAAAATATAAAGCAAATATTAATGGGTATGAAGAAATAGATATGACTAGAATAATAGTAGAAGTCATTAATACCTCCACTTCAACAATGGTCAAATCAACTAGACAGACAATTGATTAGAAAGTACTGGATTTGAACTTCACTGTAGACCAAAGGGACTTAACAGACATATGTAAACTTTTCATCCAATAACAATAGAATATACATTCTCCTGCACTCATGGGACCTTCGCTAGGATAGAGCATCTACTAGGGCATAAAACAATCTTAGTAAATTTAAAAAGACCAATGTCATGTCTAGAATCATTTCTAGCCATTTCATACAATGGTATGAAAGTAGAAATTAATAACCGGGAGAATCTTGGAAAACTCACAAATATGTAGAAACTAAACTACATGCTCCTGAAAATTCAATGAGTCAAAATGAAATTTAAAAAATTTAAAAAACTTGCAAACACAATAGAAATACAATAGCTCAAAAAAATCTATGAGATGTGGCCAAAAAAAAATTCTAAGAGGAAATTTTATAATAATAAATGCTTACATTAAAAAAGAAAGATTCCAAATAAGTAGTCTAACATTTAACCTGAATGAACTAGAAAAAGAAGAATAAATTAAGCCCAAAATTAGCAGAAGGAAAAAAATAGAGGTGAAAGTATAGAGAACAGAAAAAGCACAGAAAAAATAAATAAAACTAAGAGCGGATTTTGTTTGAAAAAAGCAACACATCTCTAGCTATACTAAGAAAAAAAGACCACTCATTTAAATAAAATTAGAAATGAAAGTGAAGACATTAAAACAGATGCCTCAGAACTAAAAATTAGGATCATAAAGGAATATTATGAATAATTATATGCCAACAAATTGGATAACCTAGAGGAAATGGATAAATTCTCAGAAAATACAACCTACCAAGATTGAATCAGGAAGAAATATCAAACTTGACAGAACAGTAACAAATAAGGAGACTGAAGAAATAATTAAAAACCTCCCAAGAATGAAAAGCAAATGGCAACATGGCTGAATTCTATCAAACATTCAAAGAGTAACAATATCAATACTTTTGAAATCCGTCCCAATAAATAGAGTTCGAAGGCATATTTCCAAATGCATTTTACAAGGCCAATATCAGCTTGGATTCCCAAACCAGACTAAAAAACTGCAAGGAAAGGAAACTACAGACCAGAATCTTTAATAGGCTTTGATGTAAAAATCTTCAACAAAATATCAGCAAACCAAATTCAACAGTACATCAAAAAGATAATATAGCATGAGCCACTGAGATTTATCTCTGGCAGGCAAGATTAGTTTAGCATATGTGAATCAACACATGTTGACTTAAAATACATAAAAATCCACAAGTATGTAAAAATCCACATCATAAACAAGAAAACAACTAAAACCATTTCCACCAGTATCCAGTCCACGGCAGAGACTTCCACTCTGCCCACTTGTATTCCACATAGTGCTGGAAGTACAAGCAACAGCAGTCAGACAAGAATAAATGAAAGGCATCCAAATAAGAATGCGAGATTTTAAATTTTTGCATATGACACAATCTATATATAGAAACAAAATCTCCACAACGTACCTGTTAGAACTAACAAATGAATTTAGTGAAGTTATGCAACATGGAATTAATTTACAAAAATCAACAATGTTTTATGCAACAATAATGGCCTAGATAAAAAGTAATCAAAACAATAAAACTGTACAATAGCAATAAAATAAAAATATTTAGAAATAATCTTAACCAAGGAGGAAAAATATTTATACACTAAAAACTATAAAACATTGCTGAAAGTAACTGAATATAAACAGATGGAGAGATATCCTGCATTCATAGAACAGCACTATTAATGTTAAAATGCCCATACTGCTCAAAGCTGTGCACAGACTTAAAATCACTACAAAAACTTTAATGCATTCTTCAAAGATATAGAAAAAGTAGTCTTAAAAAGAAAAGGAATCTTGAAGTGTATACAGAACCTCAAAGAAACCTGAATAGCCAAAGCATTACTGCGAATATAAAATAAAGTTGGAGGCACATATCCTGATTTTAAAATTTATTATAAAGTGATAGTAATCGAAACAGTATTTTGGTACTGGCATAAAAACAGAAGCACAAACCAATGAAACAAAAAACACATCCCAGAAATAAATTCAAATATATATGATTGATTAAGTTTTGACAAAGCCACCAAGAGGATACAATGGAGAAATGATGATTTCTCCAACAAATGACATTGAGAAGATTAGATTTGCACATGAAATACAATGAAACTGAACCCTTATCTACACCATATAAAACAATCAACTGTAAGCGGATATTACACACAAATATAAGACCTGAAAACCTAAAATGTTTAGAAAAGAACATATGGGAAAAATTTTCTGACATTGGCCTAGACAATAATTTTTTACATATTATACCAAGAGGTCAGGCTACAAAAACAAAAAAATACAGGGGACTACATCAAACGAAAAAACTTCTGCCATAACAGAGGAAACAACAAAATGAAAAGGCAACATACAGATTGAGGAAAAAAATTTGTAATCTGTGTAATTGATAATATACAAAATTTATAAAGAACTCATAACTCAACAGCAGAAAACCAAATACGCTGATTAAACTGGGGAAAAATTCAAATAGAGAGTTCTCTGATAAAGACATAAAAATGGCTGTAGACGTGTAAGAAGACATTCAACATCACTAATCAAGAGGAAAATGGAAATGTTATGATTTAGATCTAAAATTTCCCCCCAAAGTCTCATCTGCATAGAGGTGATTTGACAGTGGGGGCCCTACACTCATCTGTGGAACCATCCATTGATGAGTTCAGTGGCTAAATGTGCTATTAAGAGGCAGGGCTAGTATGGAGTGGGTCACCAAAGGTATGACTTGGCAGGGTGTCTTGTCATCAGTTCTTCATTTCTCTCTTTGCTTCTTGGCCGCTAAGGGTTGTGTAGCTTTCCTTTACCTTGACCTTCCACAAGGCCATTTCTGCCTTGGACCCAATTGACTATGGACTGACACTATGAAGCAAAATAAATCTCCCCTCCTTCAAGTTGTGGGTGTTGGGTATCTTGTCCTAGTGATGTGATAGTAAGTGATATGGCAAATTAAAACCGCTCTGAGAATTCACCTCACACTCGTTAGGATGACTATTATCAGAAAGACAAGACCAAAAGACCAAAGACCTAGTGTGAATGTAGATGGGCACAGCCACTCAAAAACAGTATGAAGGTTTCTAATGAAATTAAAGTAGAACTACCACATATCCCAGCAATAACTCTTCTGGGTATACAGCCAAAAAGAGAAAAAAATATCTGGGCTATCATGTTCATTGTGGTATTATTTGGAAAAGTCAAGATAAAGCAAATGTGGTATGTATATACAGCAGAACATTATTCAGCCTTAGAAAGAGATCTTGCCATTTGCCACAACCTGGGTAGACCTGGAGGACACTGTGCTAAAAGAAATGAGTCAGACATAGAAAGAAATACATGTATGATATCACTTGAAGATAGAACTACCCCCTTCTGAAAGGTCAAATTAGAGAAACAGAGGATAAAATGGTGGTTTTAAGGACAGAGAAAAAATGGGAGTTGTAGGAGGAATGGTACAAAGCATCAGATGCATAGGATGAGTAAGTCTAGAGATTTAATGTACAATATGGGGACTACTTCTGTAAGAGACTTACGTCAATAAGGAGATTTTACCAGGTGTTTTCACTGCAAAGTAACTACATGAGCTGACAGATATAGTAATTTTCTTCACTATAGTAACAATTTTACTACCTATATGTATCCTGTAACATCACCTTGTAAACCCATACACAATACAATATTTTTAAAATAAAGAACACAAATTTTATTAGTTCCTCCAGTCTTTCTTTCTTCCCTCTCTTCAGGGCAATTCATATCTACCCAGACCCCGAAGCCCACCAAGCCCATCGGACTAGCGCTCGGCCTGGGCTCTGGGCATTTGTATTTTTAACTACTCCCTAAATGATTGTGACGAACAGATGTATTTAAGATACACTGATTAATTACTTTTCTAAAAAATGCTTTTTTATCTTTAAAAGAGTCTTAACACATAGATGACTGTATGCAATTAAGTTCTTCATACAGATTTTTTTTTTTGATGACAATAAATCCAATCCATAACCTAAATGCTGCCCGATTTCAGATAGTGCAGGAGAAGCAGAGCAGTCAGGTGCAGTGCTGACTGCTGACTGTTCCATCTTGTCCTGGGCCCTGGCAGTATCTCCTACCTGGACTCCTGCCTCCAGAGTCTGGCCTCCCTCTACAACTGCTTCTTTAGGTTGGAGAGCAGCAGCGGTCCCCAGGCTTTTTGGCAGCATGGAATGATTTAGTGGAAGGCAGCTTTTCTCTGGATTGGGGTGGAGATAGGGGCAGGGACAGGGTAGTGGCTCTGGGACAGTTCACAGGAACTTACAATCTGGCTCCCTCACATGTGCAGCTTCGTGTTCCTCTGTGATTCTAATGCCTGGCCACTCACCCAAGACAGAGTGCAGGTAGTAATATGAGAGATGGGGAGCTGCTGTAAATAGACTTTCACCTTCCGCCATGCATGCTGGTTCCTCACAGCCCGCAGGAGCCAATATGTGGCCTGGAAATTTGCCTGCATACTGGCATTACTGGGAGATTCTTCCAGATGCAGAATTCCAGGCCTCTGCCCCAGACTACTGACCCGGAAGCTGTACTTCCACAAGGTTCTCACCTTCACCTTTCAGGATCAAGGTTCCAAACCTGGACTTTTCTCTGTCATGCTTAGCATACACCCCTGCTGTGCTCCAGGTAGCTCAGGGCCCGCCTATCTCAGCTGATGAGGTTGCAGGGGACTGCCCTGCTGTGCTCTGCTCTGCCGGCCTGGCTGTCAGCCTTCATCTTACGAAACCATGTGCTTTTGGGCAGAAAGTTTTCTCTTAGGATGTTCTGTTAAATCAGTTTGCTTTTGGTTCTGCACAGACCCCTGAATGCTGGGTGACTAGGGGGAGGCAGGACAACCTGAGATGCCCATTAGGTGGGCTGGGCCAGTCTGGCTGTGATGGTCCCCATGGAGCATCCTGCATTATGGATGTGAGTCCTATGCTTAGAGATGCGCCTTGCAACCCCAGACATGTACCTTTCCAGTCCTCATCAATGAATGGAAAGGTCAGTATTCACCATGCTGCATGCCGCTCTGACTATCCCCCCTCATTCTTCCCCTCCCCCCGCCCAGCTTCCTGCCATTTGTGGTGTTCTCTTCACAAAACCGCAGGGCTGAGCAGCAAGGAGCGGCTGTTTACAGAGCTCCAGCTGTAATTAAGTCAAATTGGATCTGCTCTCTGCAGTATGGTGATGAAATATACTGCCATCCATTATGTCCATGCCGGGTGGGGGAATAAAAAGTATTCTTGCCAGTTTTTATGCATATGCAAGCTGGGGAGTGTGGGGGAAAGCACTTTGTGGATCAAAGTAGTGTAGTGAGGAGGAGAGCTTCAGAGGTACGGAGAGAGGACAGAGGCGTGGAAAGGTCAGACCTCTGTGGTGCGGCTGAGGACAGGATTCGTGAGTCCCGCAGGTGGGCTGGTGAGAGTTAGCGGGCATCAGCACCTCACTCTATGTTGTTTCCGAAGTGTCCCACCCCAGAAGTGACGTTGCCCTACCTTCTACATTGGTCACGCTCGATCACAGAACTCTTAAGTTTGTTTCTTTTTCATTGAACTGATCGCATTCTGAAGTGATCATATTTATTTATGTGGTTTATGTCATTATTTGCTTAGCTGGGTTAGGACAGACACCTTACTTCTTTAGCTCAGCACTAGACTTGTGATGCTTGATACAGTGATTAGGAAATATTACGAGTTGTATTAGTTTCCTGGGTTACCATAACAAATTACCAGGAACTAAGTGCCTTAAAACAAAAGGAATTTACTCTCTCACAATTGAGTAAGCCAGGTGTCCTAAAATCAAGGCAATGATTTCTTAGAACAGCATCTGTCATTGACTTTAGGATCTGCCCTACTCTACTATGACCTCATCTCAACTAAGTACTTCTGGAAAGATTCTATTTATACATAAGGCCATATTCTGAGATTCCGGAAGATACGCATTTTGGGAGGATCCCTTTGTATACTCTACAGATGTTCAACAAACGTTATGGACTAAATTAATCTTATGAAATTTCCTTTGATCTTTATATTTAAGCACAGCAGAAAGAAAGAGAAAAACAAGGAAAGGGCTACTTTAGATTCTAAGGTGGAACTCGATCTTCTTTGCTGAGTACAAAAACCCCATTGTTCTCAAGAATATTACCAAAGGCAGATACTGAGGAGTAGACATTGTTGCTTTCTGTGAGAGGCTTGGCAGCTGCAATGTTACAAGGTTCTTGAGGTGAACTGCTCGTGAGCCACTAAGGTTCTGGCCTGGGCTCCAGTACTGAGCTTTTCCACAAGCTTAGTTGCCTCCTGGCATGTGCAGAAAAGGATACCCAAGAAAAGGAGAACATCTTGAGACAGTTATTCGAATTAAGCATTTGTACAACATTTGAATTAAAAATTGTTTGAAAAATCACCCGTCATGATCAAGAAAAAAAAAAGAGAGAATTTCATTGTATTTATTTATACTTATATCATAATTTAGAATTATTATAATTTTGAATTACACCTCACCAGAAGGCACCGTAATTAATGTTCCAGGGATCTTCAGTTGATTTAATCACCAGCCTTATTAACTCATAATATTTCTGAAACCACAATCAGAATAAAGTAGGGACAGGGGAGGTGGCTGATATTTCTGAGCTGCTTTTGCAGTTTCAGTTTAGTTGGAAGCTTAAATTGATCATTCAAGTCCGTAAACTGGTGTATTAAAATGAAACCAAATCAGCTTCGAGAGTATGAGACGTCAAGCAGTTCTGCCTGATCCTATGAGAGTCACCTGGTTTGAGGTCAAATTTGCATCTTTGAGAGATGCGGCCCAGACTGCATTCTCAAACTGCTGGGTGTTAAGGACACATGTGAATTAGTCCAACAATTCAAAGGGAAATTTGGATTACACACTTGAGTTCATATTCTTCTTAAGTTGCTAGCTTTCTACTTTTGGTGTATCCTGATTCAAATTTTCTACTGTTTTGCCTTTTTCCCCCCTCACCGACCATGGTCAATTTGCTTCCCGATTGGACTGTGTGGTTCTTATAAAGTGCCGCATCAACCATCACTGTCCTGGCACCGCATGGCTTCGCCGTGGAGGTCTGACAGCCAGTTTAAACAGCGCTGTGTGTGGGACTCACATGGGGCTGGGGCCAAGCCAAGTCCTGAAAGGCACGCAGTGATGTTTACTCACAGGAGTGCTGGCTGTGGTGAGGGAATGCATGGAGCAGTAATTAGCATATGATCTTTAAAGCCTTTCTTGATTCAGAGTAGCTGTATTTGTTTTTATGTAAATAACGGGCAATGTATCATTGAGTGGACTCTGGCAATAAATGCTGAAGTGTGTGTCTTCTCAGAAAGTAACCAGAAATCTGCATGTATTTGCATTGCATGGTTATCATACTTGGAAGTGTACGCGTGGAAGCGGAAATGACGGAGGGGTGATTCCCTCCTCTGAGCATGAGAAGGTTTTGCTCTGTTGAGATTCTTGCACAGACAATGGCCTCCATGGACACCCAGTTAACCTAAGAGCCCCTCTGCTTCTATGTCACTGACATTTTGGGCTTCACTGCAGAGGGCTGAGCTTGAACTTTTTAATGGGCTCTGATAACAGCGGAGGATTCCCTTCCCCTGTTTTCCTGCCACCCACAGCTTCCCAATAGGCAGGATAAAAGAGAACAGCCTTGCTTTTCCTTTCTTCTCTGGCTTTGATTTCCTTCACTTCCTTGAGTTTCTAAACAGTTTAAAATAAGCAAACATATAAAACATAGCTGTGCCTTGCTCTCTTATCTGTTGCCCCCTCCCCTCTTACTGTCCTACACTATTTTCCTGACTTCTTAGTTCCTGAGTTCGCGTCTCTCCTTTTGTATTAGTTAGGATTTGGGTTTTGCTGCTTCAAAGTAGAACAAGTAACAGTGGCTCACACTATAGATGAAAGTTTATTTCACTCTCCTATAATGACATGGTACCTGGTGGCTCTGTGTGAGGTGTTCAGCAATTTAGGGTCTTTCTGGATTGTCCTCCTGTCCCTTAATGGTGGTGTCTTTGCAACTTTGGTCAATGCCAGTGTTCCATGACCCTCATATCTGAAGACTCTCCTCAAGAAAGGAAGAAAGAAGACATGGAGGTGAGGCACAGCCTGGCAGGTCCTGGGAATTATACTCAGCACTTTTGCTTGTATCCTTTAGGCCACATATGGGGCAAGAAAGAGTGTGGGAAGAAATTTCTAGCTGGTGGCTGAGTGGAGTTCTCAGCTACTAAAGGGAGGATGTGGAGAATGATGTGAGGGAACGAGCATCTGTCTCCGCTCTACCACTCATGCTATTAAACTGTGTTGAACATGAGAGAGCTTTTGGGTAAGTAGATTAGACTGTTCGTTGCTAGTTGGAAAAAAGGAAAAAGTGATAAATTAGTCCAGTAAGTACAACTTTGCATACCCTATAACTATACGAATTCCAGAACTCCTACTTAGGAGGTTTTATGAGGATCACAAAAAATGAAATTTCATGGGCATTTTTGCCAAACTGATACAGGTTTGACCCCAAGTTCTACCTAACTATCTGTTTGCTTTTGACACATGATTTAACTTCTCTGAACTTGGATTCCCATGTCTGTTAAGTAAGAGTAATAAAGACACTTATTTCCTAGTGATGAATTCATTCATATGATGCTCGACACAAGAAGGTGAGGTCTTAGGAAATGTTGGCTGGTGCCATTTCTCACAGGATGGAAATAGTTTTGGAATCTGTATGTGACATCCCTAAATAGGAAAAATCAAATAGAAACAGTGGCTGTTACAATACCCATGATGGGATGTGACTGGGGAGGGGATGGGATCTTTATGTGATGAAGAGCTGAGAGAATTCCTTGTGGGACCCAAAGGAAAGAACTCTTGGGAGGTGATCCTAGAAACACTGGCAGGAAAATGGAGAAGAGAGAGAAAGAAGAGAAGGCAGCTGATGGGGGTCTTATGGAGCAGGTGACTGCTGAGAGGAACTCAGCTGCAGTGCCACAGATGTGTCCAGGAGAGGAGCAAGTGATCTTTAGCTTCTACCAGTGACTGCTTGAGAGCTGCTCCAGGGTTATTCATTCTGGATTTTCTGCCTGATCCATCTTTCCACCCCGTAGGCCAGGAAAGCCCTCAGACGATGAGCTGCAGATACATGTGCTTGGAAACCATAGCGGGTTGGTTATGCTAGGGGCCATGGGTGAGGTATTAATGAGGTGGCCTCTGCTATACTGGGTGGCTTCCCCAAGTATATATGCTTGTGGCCCGAGGCCTATGTCTGCGAA
>RJWT010049204.1:0-11037 GCA_004365215.1 Cuniculus paca
CTTGGGTCTTGGAACTACTGGATTCATAAGCTGGACTGTATGATTTAGATGATCTATGTACGCAGTGAATGTACATATGCCAGGCTCTGGTGTGAGAGCATGTTTGATTATTTGCCATTATTATATCAAAACGATTACAGGCAGGAACAACTTTCATGTCAACTCTTCAAGGGAGGAAATTTAAGCTTAGAAGTTGAAAGCAATTCATTCAAGCAATTCATAGATCTTGTATGATGGTGCCTAGATTTGAATTTTTAACTATTACATTATTTATTGTGTATTTGTATTTTTCATTTGCACTTGTTTTTCCATAAAAATTTGGATTTACATTCTAGAGGCGATCCTATTTATTTTTAGATTATATATTTGAGTTTTAGCTTTCAAATATTTTGAGGCCATATCTAGTGAGAGAATTCATCTCTGGTTGAACACTTGGTATGATACAGAGGTATTTTACTTTCAGAAATGTAGTAAGGCCACAGTTTGCAGGTAATTTTCACCTATCTCTGACTTATAAAAAAAGAATGGCTAATTAAATCAACCCCACTGTAAACTCTAACCAATTAGCTCCATATAATTTAGAACTAATATGTTGATTGCCAGGTTACCCATAAGTAAAACAATTTCCAAATCATTTTCACCTATATGGTTAATCGTAAACGTCTATTTAAATTTTTAAAAGGCTAGTGCATAATGTTTATTTCTTGGGAGTTTGAACATATGATTAATATAGAAAAAGCTAAGTAAAATTATTAAAGAAACTTTGCCATATTTTGTTCATCTGTCACTTAACATTTACGTGGTAAGATAAGTGTGCTACAGTAGCCATTTCAATTTTTCCCCCATATGAACATAGATTTCAGAAATGAAATTTATAATATTTATAAAGTAATTTTAACAGACATTATAAAAGAAACTCTTCCAGATGTCCTCTTCTCATCAGGAGACTTAGTAATTACTTTATCTTATTAAAATTAAATGTCTGAAAGTATCACCAATATGAAACAAAGTTAACTCCACTGATATTATAGGTCACCTACTAACATTCAGTTTTGTGTGTGAAAGCTAAAGATGAGATAATTCATTTAAAGTTCTGTACTTGGCAAAGTGCCCATGTGAGATGCCTACAAATTAAACATTTGGCAAAATTCCTCATATCAATGGAAAAGGTCATTTTGAAAATTTGTCTTGGTGGATTTTAACAGCTGCACTATAAACTGTAATTGCAATTTAAACAACCACCAGTGCCTTTCTGGAAAGATCTCAACCTGCTTAACCTGCCACCCCTCACTGCGTCCAAGGAGACACATATAATTTTATGAGCTGCTGGAGAAACTTCTCCAAGTATGCCTTGACTCTGTGGTCATTGTTACATGTAACTGACTCAGAAGCTAAATATAATCTATTTATTCTGAAGAAAAGAAATCTCCTCAACACCTCTTAAATTAAACATTAAAAAGTTAATCTTTTCTGGCTGATATCTCTGTGGTGTTGAAAAAAACTTGGAAAGGAAAATACATTTTCAGATAAATTTGTCTACATTCCTATAGCAAGTTTTAATAGTTATATTTCAGAAGTATAATTTTTGAAAAAAATTAGGATTACAATATTGTTTATTTTTTAATACCAAACTATTGGAAGGTACATGAGACCTTGAAGATGGTAAATCATATTCAGAATGTGAAAGCTAAAATAAATACTAAAATTCATATTGATTTCTAAAATATGTCACTAATGACATTTTAAATGTGCTAAAAGAAAATCAAAGAATTTCAGGGATTTTAAAATAGTAACTGGATGTTTTTAGTAGAATGAGAAAATATACAGGCAGTAGACCTTACATGCATAATTTGCATTTTAGTTAATTTTAAGATTTTAAATTCTTAAATTTCACTAATTTGAGGTCCTCTTTTTTCCAATACAAAATCATACTTCCACATAAATATGCACATATGTATGTATATATGTGTATAATTATGAAGTACTTTTTATCTTAAGCAGTTTCTATTGCTGATAATACAGTAGCACATCACGTGGGTGAGTAATAACTGAAGCTTGTTTGGGTTCACAGATCTCATTGAAGATGAGGGGGCCACATCTTCTGGTGGTCACCTTACTGGTACAGTCCTGAGACTGGGAAAGTTGTCACATAATGAGAGGCCACTGGATATTTTACCCATAACTCCCAAACACGTGAGGCCATTCATCCACTAAGCACATGGGTACATAGGCTCGGTCACACAGCCAGAGCGTCAATCACTTCTCAAAAGCCCCATCTGGTCCCACCATAATATTTCTTAGTGGTAATTAAATTTCAACAGAACTTTTGGCAAGTGCAAACTGTATTTAAAACATAATGGTGTCTCTGTTCAAAAAGATTTTATTTTTCAAAATAAAAACAGTATGGCTTTGCACTTCTTGAGTTTTCCTACAGTTTGAGGTACATTTTAGCTATGTGATAGTAGATACCTATTGTGGAATCTTCCTTTAAAACAGAAACAATGAGAAAAAATAATAGCCAATAAATTCAGTGAAATTTCTTTCATTAAAACATCAAGTATTGGTTGACTGTAAAATAGATACTTTTAAGCCAGATATGAAGTTTTCTTTGTCGGTGGTAAAATCCACATTTTTAAATGAATATTACATATTGCAAATGCAATACCAAAGAAAATAGCTATTTCTTCAAATTCTAAATTACTTATATTTACAATAATTTAATGTTGTACATATTTTCTTAGAGTTTCATTTATCCTTCAATATTTTTCCTTTTTTTTCATGTAGACAAATGAATGAAACTTTTGAAAAGAGCCTGAAATGTTCTATCTCAGAATTATGTGAATTCAAGAGTTATTTCCTTAAAACATTTTAAATAATTACCGCTTGGTTGTTATAAAGCCAGACTGGTGTGTACTTCATAGTAATAAGATGACTTTCAACTTACCAAGACTGCCTCTACAGGCCTTCTTACATTCTTTTCTCTACATTCTTCTTCAGATTATTCTCTCTAAAAAACTATGAATTGTGTGACCATTGTGCTGAGCTCTTGTTTTTAAGTGCTGGCACAGTGTTATTACTTCATTTCTTCAGAATCCCTTCACTTTCTTAGGAATGCTTGTCTAGGCTCAAAAGATGAAAACGGGGGCTTCAAAAATTTCAGGAGCTAGGTCAATTTCATTAAAAAATTGGAGAAACACTGCACCTCTTGCTAGTTCCTGCTCATTTCTTGGTTTCTTTTATTATACAACCCAGGAGATCTTATTCGATCGATTGTCTTCCCTGATCAGATCTGTTGAGATGATCATAAAACAATCCATGGAGTTTAAATGGAATTACAGGGAGTCTGATATATGGAAGAAAGATTTGGATAATTAGAGGTAATGCATTATGACAGGCAAAATAAACACAAGTTTGTACAACAGCACAAAAGGTATTCCAGACCATGTTAAGCAATCTGACAAAAGTCACATACACATGGTCCTCACGTGATGAATTTAGGGCAGCATGCCAGGTAATTATCCACAGTAATCCCAACTTCCATGGATGCAACTGTCATTAAAAAATGAAATAGCTTTAGATTTTAGCTTAAGAAAGCAGGAAAAAGAAGATGACTGACTGAAATACAAAGAGAAATCCCCAAGCTTTCAGCTTGCACTGGAATTTAAATTGAAGTTTGAAGCTGACTCTTTTTCACAACCTGAGGAGAGGAACCAAATCCTAGGAGATGGTGCATGTTTGACATTTTATTAGCTGTAGATCTTTCCTTTTATTTTCAGTAGAGCCAAGTAAAATAGATCTCTTTGCCGTCCCAAAATAAGTTAGAGTTAGCCAAGACACGTTAGCCAGTATCTTTTATCAATAACATATCTTCTAAATAGATTCATTCAAGCAGTTTCTAATAAGATACACAAGAGAATGATTCATATCATGTCATGTTTTCCTAGAACTAGATAAACATACACAATTCTTTCTCTCTACACCATCATCCATCCATCCGCCCATCCATCGCCATTCTATCTACCTATCCATCATCTTTGTGTGGCTGAAATTCTAAACCAGGGACTCAGTTATGCTAAGCAAGTCCCTCACTACTGAACCACCAAGATATATCTGCAACCCCAGTGGTGGTGACATTCACTTCAAGAAAGGTAAATGAGTTTATTCTGCCTCAAGGGCACTTTTCTCTGCCTACTGTGACTTCATCAGAGCCTTCCCTCATGGTACCTTGGAATGTTCCCTAAGGTTCTAGAAAGTTTTCCACACTCAGTGATATGTACAGTTGAAATCATTTCAAGCTTCAAAGAACACACAACTATTCTTAAAAATTCAACAGTAGGTGTGAAAAACAGAAACACTTGGAGACTAAGAGCCTCTCAGTGCTATTCAAAATTACCAGTTCCCCTAGTAATGTAAAACAACATTCAGAATTATGAAAATAAAGTTCAAAAACAAATTTTAACATTTTATATTCTCTAATATAATCTCAAAAACAGTATAGAACCACTTTCAATGTAACCCTGTCATATTTGGAATGATGTTAAATATGGGACAGGTTAAATGGCCCTTCTAGTCTTTGCATAATTAGATTTGATGAAAAACTCCTAAATATTCAGTGGTATGAAAAGCTGCAAACTGTGCCTCATATGAACAAATAATATTTAAAATAATATTTGGGCTGATGTAGCACAGTGCTTTCATATCATAGGTAGAGTCCTGGGTTTGATCCCTAGTTCTACCAAAAAAAAAATACACCAAATTATATTAAATCTTATTTGTATTCAGATCATGCGGCCACACACTAAGACCAGAAGTTTTGCAGCCAGAGTGACTGGGGTCATTCTTGGCGACTCTCTCGCTGAGTAAACTAATGTTTATTTCCTCCTTCGTTGTAGCAAAGATTAAATGATTTAATATTCTTAAAATAATTAAGAGAATCCATTGTAATATATCTGTATGCATTATTGTTAAATAAGTAAAATAAAAGGCAGCAAAGTATATTGTGTTAAGTGGCTACAATAAACAACCATTAATTCTCAGTAACTCAAAAGAATGAAGTTTAGTTTATCACAGTCCCGTTTTTATTTGGAGGCTCTCCTAAAAATCGCATTCAGAAGAATCCAATAAATGACAGGGTTCTCCAGTCCTGAATCTCTTCATGAGGAAGAAAGTGTGTTTCATCCCCTTTTCACATTCCAAAAAGCTATAGAAACCAGTCTTAATAAAGGCAAATAACGAACATCGCCCCTCAGTTTTCTACAAGATTCAGTGGAAATAATCATCACACCTGGCTACAAAAATGCAATAGTGGAAAATATAGAATTCCATGGAAATATAGTTCCTGTAGCAAGTAACTAATATTTTCAGACTCATGCTACTTGAAGTCTGCAACCTGCTTATCATAAGTCTTGCAAAGGGAAAATATTTATTTTCACTATGATCTTTCTTTATGACAAGCAGATTAGCAAAAACATACAATTTGTTGCTTATATAGGAAACTGTGAAAATTTTATTTGAAATGGAAGCTTCTAAGTAGTGTGTGTGGCAGAAGATAAGCAACTTGAATAAAGTTAAGTTTTTTGCCATGAATATTCGATAAGATATGCTATCAAGAAAGAGGAGCATACAATATTCATCACATTTAATGTGAACTAATTCCCCAAAGAAGGTATCTCGTGATTGAATAAAGTTGAAATCATAAAGCTACATGAATGAAACATCAGGATTTCTGGCATCACTTTGCCACTTACCAATTATCAGTTTTATTTTCCATCACATAGAATAACAATTTCCAGGAATCCTTAGCCCTAACTTTTATTTTCTA
This sequence comes from Cuniculus paca, assembly GCA_004365215.1. Lineage (NCBI taxonomy): Eukaryota > Metazoa > Chordata > Mammalia > Rodentia > Cuniculidae > Cuniculus > Cuniculus paca. The sequence continues at coordinate 5,822 of RJWT010049204.1, forward strand.
CTTTGAAGCTCTTTGGATAATAGATTTCCTCATAATCCTCATTGTCTATACTTTTAAAGTCAGAAGACATTTTAAGTTTTTAATTTTTGTCTTTGAATAAACCTTTTCCTCTCCTTCCTTTCCCTTCTTCTCTTTATGTCTATTCTGCATCTCAACTGTCTTGTATTCTTAGTTTTGAATGTTGAACAAGATACAAAAGTTCTATTCACTATATTTTGTTTTTGAATGAGAAGGATTGTTTACTCCACAGTCAGCACTCACATTTTGTTTATTCGTTCATTTTCTCATGTATTTATTCTTTTACACAGTGGTTGTCACAGACTAGGCATTACCTGTATACTGGAGACATCACAAGACACAATATTATTTAGTGCCTACTTCTCAGATAAATCTCTAGTTTACCAAAGCTTGATCCCTTGAGAATATGAAGAGAAAATTTAGAATCATCAAACACATAAAGTGAAAAAAGAAACAGCAAGCAACATGGGAACCAAACATTTGAAACAGAACTGGCTCACACACAGAAACATAGGCAATGGGGGAAAGAGAAAATTGTGGAAGTTAGGAAAAATAACTGAAAATATCTTTCAACTTATTTGGAGTGGGCTAATATGGCTATTCAAGAACAGAAAACGACTTTGATCTGTGCACTATAAGAAATCAGATAACTTCAAAATACTTCCTCTACAGAACCTTAAGAGATCATCTCTAAAGTATTTTAAAGCATGCTGGTAAAATCTAGCTCAGTTGGCAAGGGAGTCAGGCAAACCTGCAGAAGGCAACTAAAATCCAGAAGGGCTAAACAGGTGCCAGAGCTTTGACGGTGGTGTCTGTGTGATGAGCCGTGTGCATGAGGGCTCTGTGGCATGCGGGAGTTTGCTGGTCTCTTTAAACAAAGAGATCTTACATGTTTTCTACCATTATGTAATTTCAGAAATATGGAAAAGTCACTAGAAGGGTGCATGGTAGTCCCATGTTTGCCCAGATTCCTAAAATGTTGACATTTACTAAATTTTTTTTTCACTTTCACAACTAATTCTTTTCTTCTCTGAACCTATTTTATAGGCATTGTTTCAGAATTATCCTACCAAAGTTGAAAGAAAAATAGCTACCAGTTATTAAAATAAGAAAAAAGTTAGTGTAATGCAATTTAGAAAGATGGAAAAGGACTAGCCGGGTGTGCTGGTTCATGCCTGTAATCCCAGCACTCAGGAGGCTGAGACAGGAGGATCGTTGTGAGTTCAAGACCAGCCTGGGCTACAAAGTGAGCTCAAGGCCAGCCTGAATGGCATAGTGAGACTCTGTCTCAAAGAGACAAGGGCCGGGAATTTGGCTCAGTGGCCTAAGCACCAGCCTGGCAAGCGCAAGGTCGTGAGTTCAATCCCTGGTGCCACAAAAAAGAAAAAGAAAGATGGAAAAGGAAATAAGATTATCTAAATTCCAATATGAATATCGTGTATGTAAGTCTAGGTCAATGCCAAACTGATTCCTGAAGAGGTACATGTAGATATAGCATGACTAAATGGAAATGACCTGTCACTTTGAGACTGAGATATTGAGTAGTTGAAACTTTAATCACCGGAATATCTGGTAAAACAGCACTACATCTCAGAATTGTAAAAAGCAGTTCTGTATACATTATAATTCCATATGTTATAGATGTCATTGTTGGCTAGTGTTGCTACTTTCAGTTTCTACATACACACAGGTATTTCTAAAATCTTCAAGGCACAATATGAGTGAAATGTAATCACTAATGTGATATTCAGAAAGAAATATGTTCCCCATTTAATTATAACTTAGGAAGGAAATGATTGAGTACATAAGATAAGAAATCCCTGCTCAAATTTTATACTTCATTTCATTATCATTAATGCTTCCACTAGCTTAAGGTCATTTATCAGTTTATAAGCCTCACTTGGGAGCTATTCTGTGAAACAATATGTTTTCTGCAATTGTTCTCTATGATTAGTTGTTTCTTAGACAGAAATCATGCTGAGAAAAATTCCTTTAAATAAGTATGCCTTGCATACAAAACTAGCAAGAATACATATTTCTTCACCTTGACCCATCTGCACATAATGTATTCACTCATTCAGTTTTATTGTTTATGTACTACTTAAAATTTATTATTTTAAAGTCTTACTAATCCATTTTTGAGTCCACAGTCCAAGTTATATAGAATATTTTAGGTACTATTTCATGCTATCTTATATATAAATTATATATGACTTCTGCTAGAGTGTCATATATATTGTCCAAAATCAGTTGAAAATGTGTTTTCAAAACTGTTATTGCCTGTAAAATAATTTCAAAACAAAAAAAAAATTTTTAATTTATTTTTGTATGTGTAATGTTTTGGAATTTAGCGTATTAGAGATCATCAAAACTGAGTTTAGGTTCAATTGTATCAATAATTTCAATAAAACAAATTCATTAGAAAATATTTAGAAACATTCATTCACATTGTTTAAGTAGAAATGTACTATCTAAATTTCAACCTGATGTTAATAGTGCAGCAAAGCCTTTGCATTCTATAAAATACGTCTTCACCATTCTGGGACTTGAGTTTTCCAGGAGCACCTCCTCCCACTAGTGTCTGACTGTATAGGTTCTGAGAAGAATCACAGTGCATCTTCTGAGTACTTAGAATTATGCTAAGTAACATGCTATGAAATGAAGTTTAAGGTTTGTCCCATAGGTTTTGCAGTACAACCTGTATCTATGAGTGGGAGTTAAGCTTCTACCCCCACCCCAAAGACCACGTGCTGACTTTTGTCCTCAAAATTGGAGTAGGGAGGCAAATGCCCAAGGCACCAAAACCCTGGAAGACTTCTTGATCTGAACAGAGTAGAATTACCTCACACTCTGATTAAAAAAAAACAAAAAAACAGTTGTGAGATTTGAGAGACGAGCTGAGAAAACATAAAGAACTACAGGAGGAAGCGGGAGGTGCTAGTAAAGAAGAGACAGAGCCCTGAACGGGAGGCCGAGGACACCAGAACCCATCCTCACTGCTTTCCACAATATCAAGAGCCATTGTTGGCTCTTCTTTGTTATGAGAGCTTGCCGACCTGAATCTAAACTTGCTCTCCACTGTGGTGCCTCCCCCGCCCTTTCATTTATTCTTAAACTCAAACAGATCTCTGTTTATTGAAAGCAAAAGACTACCGAGCAGGCCAAGAAAACAAAATTAACAAAGAGAGGAAATCTTAGGTAAAGCGCCTAGATTTATTGAGAAATTTTTTCTGTATGGTAAATAGAGCCCGATTTCCTATTACAAATGTCTAAGTAATGCGTAAATAAGAAACATTAAGAGAAAACATTTGCAGATATGGCACACAATATGACTACTACTGTAAGTCATACTACTACTACTAAATATCTTATTGGCCAAGTAATTGCATGGTGAATTTCAAATATTTAAACTGATTTTGGGTGTGGGGAGGTGTGAATTATCTCAGGGAACATTAGAAACATTGGAGAATATTAACTACTCTTGTCAACATGTTTACGATGCTCATAATTACATTTTTCCTGAAATCAGTGAATTTAATTGCTCAGGGCAAGGTACTAACGAGGTCACAGTTGTAGATCTTATGGTTAACTCTATCCACGTAAGTGACCACACATTTTGGTTTATCATCAAAATAAATTGCACTGCCATGTTATCACTACTTCCAACAGGCACTAAGTTACAATGTGATGTTCTATCTCTAAAGGGATGACAATTTTAGAAAAATAATTCAAACTTTGGTTTTGCTTCTTATGGGTCACTAATTTCATCTTTCATAAAAACCAGGATGCTTTATGTCTTCAATGATGAGACAAACAAATAATCTCATTCTTTTTATTTTTTTCTTACACACATATATAACAACATTAAAAAACTGTGGAATATAAACGAAGCCTTGCTTAAAATTCTGAAGAGTAATTTTCATTTTCAACAATTACATCAACCATTTTAATTGTTTTGATTGTCTGATACAACTTTTCCATATAATTGCACCAAGAAAAAGATACCAACTAACAATTAAACTTGATCATGCAATTAGAATAATTACTTTAATATTATAAACTTGTGGTAGATCCACTGGAAATAATTAATGACAGCAGTCAAATATTATATAATTTAAATTAGATTCTAACTCCACTGATTTGATTTGTGTTGCATTTATGTATTCACGTGAAAGAAAGTTACAAATGAGCAGAAGTTATAGTGAGTTATAGAGACAGTGAAAATGTAATAATCAAAGACTAGCTGGTTATATGGAGGAAGCTGAAGGTCCTTACACTCTGAAGATAAAAACAGTGAATAGCTAACCTCACAGTAACTTGCACATTCTTCATAGAATAGAGAAGTTGATTCATTTGGGCTATATATGAATCTGAGCTCACACAATTTCAGATCATAATCTTCAGTGTACGAATACATGAAATTAAGTGTTCAATTACAGTTAATTAGTTAAATTACTTCCTCTTCCCTACTCTGCGAGTCCAAAAAGAAACTTGAATGTAGGCTACGAATTACCTTATGTGTCTCTAAATATAACAAGGGGTTTAGGTCAAAGCGAACATCGCACTAAGTTAAATATGCTAACATAATCTAATTTCCACATTCAGGAAAAAAATTTCGAAAACTTTGACTGTGTGTTGCAGAACCTGCATGCTTAAAGCGCTTCCTTATGAGAGTCGATGGAGAGCCCCAGGGGATATGAAAGTTGGCGCCATCTTCCAGTCCCGTTTTCTTTAATGTAACTTCGATTCTGGGATTCATTTTATGAATGAATTTTGCATCTCACAGAATATTTGCTTTTCATTGCATTATTTTCTTTTAAAAAACATGTTAGAGTTATATATGCACATAATATAGTTTTACATTTTCTGGATGTACCCGTAGTAGTCATATTGTATTTCGTACTTTATTCTTGATGTTCTATAATGGAAATCATTACAGATACATATTTTTAAGGATCTAATTTGGACATGTATATAAAATAAACACATAGAGGAAGAATTAGCTAACATAAATTGAGTTCTCACACATGTATTGTATGGAATTACTTCAGGACTGGTACAAGTTTGACAGATTTGCAAAAAACACTTTAAAAATATAAGATTTCCTGTGAAATACAAATGTCAGTGTAGCAAACTGCATTTTTAATCTATGCATGTCTCAAATATTGCATGGGTTATCCTTATACCAATATGTTATT
>RJWT010049205.1:0-11033 GCA_004365215.1 Cuniculus paca
ACAAACATGAGCAGAATGTATTCTGTGTTAAGGTCCTGGTTCCACTGAGAAGATAGCAATTAAAACTCATGCCCTAGAAGTTTTCAGTACTCAAAGTATAATTTCTATGGCCATAAAAATAACCACATTACACAATAAGTGTACTTGGGATCACAGTCAAATTGTTAGACAACATACATCAACAACTACCGTGAAACAATGGGGTACTACTCTGCCATAAAGAAGGATAAATTTGAATCATCTGTATAAAAATGGATGCACCTCAAGACCATAATCTTACGTGAAATAAATCAGACATACAAGTTTAAATTTCGCATTTTATTCCTTATGTGAGAATCCCAAAGTAAACAAGGAGCATAATGGAAGGATAGATATTGGGAAGCAGGAAGAACATGTTCAAATGGGAAAGAGAGTAAGGGAGAAGGGAGGGAAAAGGGAAGGAAAGAAAAAGGAATAAAAAAGAGAACAGAACAAAAAAATGGAAATAAAACTTTTGTAAATAGGGAGGGAAAGAAGCATTGAAGGGAAGGCAGGGAAATGGGAAAAAAGAAGAATCAAAATACATTATTTACAGGTATAAATTCCCTATGATGAACATAATCATTGGGTACAATAAATATGTACAAATAAAAAAAGTTAAAGAAAATAAAATATATATATATATAATGGTAGAATTAAAAAATACAAAGTAATACAATTATCATGCAATAGCAATGAAAAGGCACAGTAGGGATCTGTCGTATTCTATTATCTTAAACAGGCTCAATTTTTTAAACATTTTTAAAAATAATAGTAGTATAATATACACTAATCTGAAGTGTTTGGTTCATTTAATTTTTATATAACTCCCACCCAGATCTTGAACATTTTCAGGCCCCTAGAAGGTTCACTCCTGCCTACTTCCAGTCTAAATCCAGTTCCACCATTACTCTATCCTCTAAAACACAGATGTGTTTTATGCAGTGGGTTCTCTCTTCGGTAAGTTTGTTTCCTTGAACATTATCTGTGAAACTTACCTATACTGTTGCAGGTATCAGTAGTTCCTTTCTTATTACGGCATGTGTTGGACTATATGAATACACCACAATTTGTCCATTCTGTCGATGAGTACTCTGAATTTGTTTGAGATAATTATGAATGAAGTTATTATAAACATTTTTGCTTATGTTCTTCAGTTAATATCTGAATTTCTTTTGGGTACATTCCCAGGAGTAGATGTGGAATCACTGGGTCACAAGGAGGATGTACTACTATTCAGTTTAATTAGATTCTGCCAGTTTTCCAAGTGGTCAAATCAATTTATACCGTGTTAGAGTATAAACTGCCAACCTTTTCGATGCCAAGTATTATCAGTGTTTTTAATTTTAGGCAATGCTGTATCTCACTATGGTTTTAATTAGCATTTTCCTGATGACTTATAATGTTGTGTGCCTCTTAGTAAGTTCATTGGCCATATGAATGTCCACATTTGTAAAGTTCCAAATTTACCCAATGATGGTGTAGTGTTGTTTTTAATAAGTAACCAGTAGATAACAATTTATGAGACACAGATTAGTTCATTTTCTCAGAAATATTATGATTACTAGACAGTTGGGAGAACAGTGGACTCTGACCCAGACTGCGGACATCCATCATTCAGCTACACAGCACACAAACTATCATAAGCTCAGGAAATAAAATTATTCTAAAGACATTAATTGCCAGTAAGTGCCTGAGGAGATCTCATTAGATTCTAGTGATAGCCTGGTACCAGAAAATGTAATAAAAACAGGTTTTAAAGCAGAAACTTGAAAGTCAACCCTGCTAACAATTGATATTTATTACTAAAGAAGTTCTTAAACTATACCCATTTAGCTATAATGAACCATTCTTGGCCCCTTGAAAGTAGCTTCCCTTGGCTAACTAAACCCAAATTTTCTTTGGGTTTGATGAGCAATCCAATTCCCCTGCCAGGGACTGGTTCAATAGTGAATGTAGGGCACAATTCTGCCCCTTATACTTAATTAAATACTTGTTGAAGGACCGTGGGGAAATGTTTTATCACTTTTCTGAATAAGCTTCCAGAAGAGGAAGCTTATTATTTCTCTATTACTTGAGGTACTGTCCAATATAAAAGCAAGACTATGAATCTAAATTTACGGATGTGCAGATGCATGGGTCTAAACTTCAGCTTAAGAATAAAGCCAACACTCAAAGGAATAGGAAAAGCCCAAGACATCACAGGAAAGTTGGTGGGAGCCATTGATTTGAGAAAATTCTTAAGCTTGCCCTATCTCTGGATATCTATTCATGTGAGTATATCAAAGGAAGTATTTGGCTGCCACAAACAAAATATGTGTCAGGGGCTTGAACCAGAAGGAACAATTTTCTCTCATAATCAGAAGCCATGGGGTAAGAGGACACCTCTTCATCTCTGTGACAACATCGTAAGTACACTGGCTTTTTGCCCTCATGCTTGTCCTCTTAAAACTCCACACAATACCTTCAAGGCAGGAAAAGGCTCCCTGTCTCCACTCAACTCTTTTATTAAAAAAAAATGAAAACTTCCCCCAAAACCCCTAAATGAACATCATACATTTCACAGGTCAGAAATAAGAATCTGGGAAAAAGAAGTATCTGACTCTTTAATGGTGGACAGTCAAGGAAAAGGTTTACAGGGACTGCTGGGTTTGCCAAACAACAACAGAAAAAATGAGCCAATAAATATCCTTATTGCTTAAATTAGGTTTTCTATTACTTAGAGCTTAAGCATGGTGTTTTAGCTCTGGCTATTACTACTCTTTCTGGCTACCATTATTATTCTATCACTATTCTATCTGGAATTCTGTCCAATATGATAGCCAAGATGTAGATGCTGACATTTTAATTTAAATGAACTAAGGTACAACTAAAGTTTCAGTTCTTCAGTCACTCTAGATACACCTTAGGTGCTCCATAACCACGGGAGGCTAATGGCTACCACTTTGGATGGTGCTGACCTAGAAGTATATCATCGCAGAAATTTTTACTGGAACACATGGTTAGAGGTCAAATAATAACCCAGATATGTCTGACATGTTATTTTTCTACTCAGTGGAGAAAGTAACCTTCAATCCCTTGTGTATGAGCACAATAGATAACAAGAGCTGCTTCCTAGAGTTTTGGTATGCAATGTACACCCCCAAAGCTAAGTATTCTAAGCTCCCTACACTATTCTGTTGCCATCCCTGAGCACCATGCTGTCTTTCAATCCTGAACAGTATTGATGCACAAATATGAATATCACCTGAAATCATGAACTACGCTGTTATGAAATTATTTATGCATCATATTTTGGCATAGAATATAGACATGCAAGTTGTGCTGAGTAAATGCAGCCCACACTCCTCTAAGGATCCCATTTAGTGCCCACAGTATTACAACTGTAAACCAGATCACTGCTCTGGAGATTCCCTATAAATGCAGAATTTTAAGATTCTCTCCTACTTAAAAATAGTGCTATATAAAACCAAGTTACAACCAAATAAAACTGCTATTTTGATCTTGTGAAGCAAGCTTGAAAAAAATTTTCTGACTTGGTTTCATGAAACTTTTTTTTTTTTGAGAGGAAGATGGGAATAAGCCTGTTGTAGTCTACGGGTTCTAACCCTATTTGACTAGAGCTGTCTAGAATTTTCAATACAGCCAACTTTTAAATTCTAAATTTCCTGATACTCATAGTATGCCTTGACTCACCTCCAACTGACTCACTCTTTTCCCTTGACCAAAAACTTCAGAATATGTTTTTCATTACATTTTAGATTACAAATAGAACAGTACACTGTGTGAGAAAAATAGAAGCAGAGTTCCCAGGTAGGTTCATTATACTGACACTGCTTTGTGATTTGATGTTTGCAAGCTTAAATTAACACAGGACTAAAATAACTTTAATCTGTCTAGCCTGAGGAAATAAACACAGATTTCCAAAGGAAAACTAGAGTAATAAGAAAAATTTTATTAAGAAATGAATACATGTAATTCTTATTAGAGCATATTTAAAAGGCTTTTTATAAAGTATCCATAAACACCATTGAGTTTTTTTGTTTGTTTGTTTGTTTGTTTGTTTTGTTTTTTATTTTGGTACCAGGGATCAAACTCATGCTTGCCAAGCAGGTGCTTTCGCTGCTGAGCTAAATCCCCAGCCCAACACCATTAAGTTTATAAGACTTACTAGTAGAGAAAAAACTTCACTCAAAAAGTGTGACCTTGAATTTTAAAAATACCCAACATGTTTCTTTTTGGGAAAATTCACCATTATTAAAATGTCAAATCTTCCCCTACTAATGAATGTACACTTTCAATAAAATTTCAATTAAAGACAAGAACTTCAAACAAATTAATGAAAGAACTCCTAAGTTCATTGAAAAGAATAAACAATCCAGAAGAGCTAAGATATTTTAATAAAAAGAAAAGTATCAATAAGACAGAATATTCTCTGATATTTTTAAGTGTATTTATAAAACTTACATAATTTTGTGTGTGTGTGGTACTGGGGACTGAACCCAGGGCCTTATACATGCAAGGCAAGAGTTCCACTACTAAACCACATCCCCAGTCCCAAGACTTACACAAAGTGTGGTTCTACTATGTGAGAATAAACACATCAATGGAACAAAGCACAGTATCCAGGTACACTAAGCAAAAAAATCCAGACTCAGAAGAGCATACACTGTATGAACTGACTTAGATGAAGTTCTAGTACAGGCAAATCTAAGAAATCATAAATTGCGGTTGCCTAGGGAGAGGGGTGTTTTGACTGGAAAGAAGCATGAGTGAGCTCTGTTAGGCAGTGGAATGGTTTCATACAGTATTTTGGCCACGGTTCTTGGCCACACATGTGCAAAGACTCGCTAAAATTCACTAACCAAGGAGACTTTAGTTGTTTTATTTCACAAGCAAGTATCTATTTTTTAAAAAGCATTGGGAAAAAGAAAATAAAAGGCACTAAGGGAAAATGGTACAAATCTCAGTCATTTGCAAACACTCTAAGTAGAAATTTGCCAATATCTAACAAAGTGATACATACATATGGCCCTTGATCTGGGACTCATCTTAATGCCCATAAGGAACAATTTTAAAGTATCGCCCTTCCACCAAAGAATATTATACACAATTTTAAAAAAATGAGCATACCATATGTACTGATCTGGAATAATCTCCAAAATACATTTGAAAAATCAGATTTAGAACACTGTGTATATTATGCTCCCTTTTTGCAATGATAAACAAATCAAAAAGGCTGAATAAGTTTATATACTTCCATCTGTTCAGATATACATAAAGAAATCCCCAGAAAAAAAGCACTAGAAATAAAATTGTTTACCTTTACTGGGATGGGGCAGAGGGTGGAAGAAACTTTTCTTCATATATTTTGGATTCTTAAATTTCATAAATTTTAAGTTTTAGGGCAGTGAAAAAATTTTGGTGGGGCACAGTGGCACACACTTGTATTCCCAGCTACTCAGGAAACTGAGGCAGTAGAATCAAATGAACAGTCTGGGCAATTTAGCAAGAACTTATCTCAAAGTAAAATAAAAAGGATTGAGAATGTAGCTCAGTTACACTTGCCTAGCATGCACAAGGTCCTGAGTGGGGCTTCCAGCACTGCAGAAAAAGATACAAAGTAATCTTCATTTGAGCAAGCCATTCTAAATAGATGAAAAGAAACCATACATCATCCATGAAAACTTGAACATCAAAGGACTTTGGGAATAATTTAATAATACCCTAAAACAGCAAAAGTATGGGTAGAATCATTCTCACATACTGCTGACAGTGGGATTAAGTGATATAGCATCTGTCTATAGAAATGTTAAAGTACAAACCTGTGACATAGCTATTTACCTGCTGGGAATTTATCTACAAATATACTTTATTTAACTACATGATGATGTTCACTGCCTAGTTCTTTGTATAAGCAAAATGATACAAATCCAAAAATCCAACAACTGGAGAAGTCTATATCAAGTGTGGCACAGCTTAGAACAGAACCTTCTTCTGAAGAGTTTAAAATTATGAGATAAATCTATATGAAGAGAAAAAATGTCAAAATATGCAATTAAAGTGAATAAAGCACATTGGAGAGCATATTGTAGCACAACTTGGAGAACAAGTTGGAGAGCTTAAGTGTGTGTGTGTGTGTGTGTGTGCGTGTGTGTGTGTGTGAGCATACGGGTATACACTTGATCTTTTGAAAGAATTCCTGGAAAGACACTTAAGAAATTAATGAAAGTGATGACCTTTGGGTAATAGATCTGGAAATGGGAAGAATGCTCCCGAACTATGAAATAATAAATGTCTAAGTCGCTCAGTTTGTTGTAATTTGTTATTACAGACAAAACCAATACTGAATACATTCATTAAATCATATACATAAAAAGTGTTTAATAAAGTGAGGTGGTTAGACTATAATTTCTAGAGCAAGTAACCCAAGACTTGAAGATTTAAGAGCCTGAGCAAGCTTCCACAGTAATGAGCACCAGACACGAAACCCAGGCTCACTTCTTGGTCTCCACCCTCGTGCCTTATCCCCTACACCTGTTGACAGGCCAAAAAGCCAGGACTTGAACCCAAGTCTTGTTTCTGATCTATAATGGTTCAGGTTATCAGCACAAGGGCTGTGGAAATTGTTGCTTGTTATTGAGCATAATTCCTGCAACATTTACAGAACCTTTGCTTTGTTTACCCAGCAAAGAGAAAATATTTGATGAAAACACAGCCCTAGTATTTGCCTACTTTCCAAAAGGATTCCCTGAAATTACCAGTCAGTTCAGCTACCACTGAGAAAATCTGTGAAACTGAGGCCTTGCCTCAGTTCTCAGGACAAGCGGGGCTGTAAGGATGAGAGCTGGATCAGAGGTGGGAAAGGTCAGCACTGGGATGGCCCCGTCTTTGTCTACTGTGGTTGCTCCTTGGGGAAGAAGAATTTCAGCTTACAGAGCCTAAGAAACTCTTTTTCACTGAAGGACAGCATCGCCGTGGTAGGCTTGCTCTGGTTTGGCTGCTCAGCTACTAAAGAGGACTCCTCAGGAGAGGGCTGAATGCAGAGGCAAGCCCCCAGGGCCTTCTATGCTTTCTGTGCGCCAGGCTTGCAGGCTAAGGGCCCTCCTTTGGGAGTTTTTGAACTGAAACTCTGGGAAGGAACAGTCCTCTGGTGGTAAAAGTTGGGGTAGGAAGCCTCAGAGAGGGGCAGCCTTATTTCACATACTGACAAGCCAGTCTGGGGTTGAGAGAATATGATATCTACATTTAGGAAAAAAGAGAGGCAGAAAGGGGCTTTCGGAGCTCCACAATTACATAGTCCATTATGCTGGATGACCAGCTGCCACATCCCTGGTTACTGAAACAATCACACTCTTCCAGAATTTTTCTCTTTTTGTCTAAGTACTTTTAATTTTTTTTTCTTTCATTCATTAGGAAGGAAGGAAGCAAGTGAGAGTGTCTTGCCTGTTTCACTTCTCTCTACAACTTCACATTAGACAAGGGTCGGTATCAGCAATACCCTACCTCCACTATACCCTAGACATCCCTGGTCACTTTATCCCTTTCTGCAGGACCTGAAAAGGCTTCAGACTCCTTTGCACAATATTCATTCCAGAAAACCACACATGTGTGCCCCTAAATAAATCCTACATGCCATTTCCAGTTTCTGTGGTGGTAACAACTTGGGCCAAAACTCAACTTGGGCATCAAGCACAAGTGTCCAGAGTGCCTTCACCAGCAACAAGATGCCAGAGATGACAAGTCAACTGAGCCCCAATTCACCCTCAGCTTCGCCACCTCTAAGAAGTATCAGGCCCCAAAACAACTGTCCCCAAGTTGAGTTCACACACACACCCTCCAGAGATCTCTTGTTCACCTGCATTCATTAATATATTAGTCTTTTCATTGCACTCCTTGCTCCAGACTCATCCACCTCCCATGGATCAGATCATCCCCAAATCCATCAGATTTTGTACTGTGTCCAGGTTTAAAAAGCCTCCAGGAAGCCAGCTGTGATTATAATCCTAGAACTCTTAAGAGGCTGAGGCAAAAAGGACCACAAGTTTGAGCCCAGCCTGGGCAATGTAGAAAAATCATGTCTCAAAAGGAGTGGGGGGATAATTCAGAGTGAAGGCCCTGGGTACAATCTACAAGCCAATACCAAAGGCAAGGAAAAAAGCCTCCAGGATCAACCAGACCCTACTGTCTCCCATGAATGATTTCTAGGCATATCAGTTTTTCCCCAGATTTTCTGGGCCCATCTCTGGCCATAGTGATTGCTATTGCTCTGAACACCTCAACAAGGCCCTGGATGTAGCTTTTCGCTCATTCTCTTGACATTCATTGCTCCTCCTGCCTCAGCTTTAGGTGCTGTACAATGTCTCAGCAGTTCTGTGCTGGATACTTGTTTGTTTAAATGCTTTCCCCAGCAGCATGACCTTTTAGGGCAAGAACTAAGTCTTACTTTTTCTTATTATTTCTGCAACTCAAGAGCTCAACATTGTTAAATAAATAATTCTCTGGGTACTTTTTTACTTATCAGAGACAGATGGTTAAGCTGGAGGAATGGGAAAGGAAGAAAGATGGGGGGATAGTTCAAATTAAATGATTTCACTTGTAATACTGAATTTTTGGCTATTTCCTGGAAAGTCAAAACATATTGAACTGTCAGCTGTTCCATTGGGTAAAGATACAAACTAAATAAAAGCCATGCACACAAAGAATAAAACCAGAAACAAGTAAACCCAACCAGAATAAAGTCACCAAAGCTGTTGGTTACTGGGGGGCAGGGGAGATGTCTATAATAAATAAATATTTGCTCAGAATTTAATGGTCAGCATACAAGGCCACATATCCTACTGTGCAATTGGTCCTGAAAATTCAAAAATGTTAAAAGTAATAATCCTATAGACGAGCAGGTCTTAGATTTTTGGAACTGGCAAACAATAACATTTGTGCACACACACACACGCACACACACACACGCACGCACACACACACACACACACACAAACACACAGAAATTGAAGGGAGCCTAAAATTGCCAACTCTTTATTTTGCCAAGGAAGAATTTTTTTAAAAAAATAAGAAGCACCTACTATCTCCATAAGTACATAAAAGAGATAATATTTGAACACCAAAGAAAAGAAAAAAATGTAAATTAAAACTAAAAATAGGAGTGTTTAAGACAGGACCAACAAAAAGCCTTACACAAAATTTTAGTCTGGGATAGTATCCAGATTATTGCAGCCCCAAAACCAAGTCAGATCCCCGGAAGATGATCAAGAAATATCACTAAAGAGCAAAGATGGATTAATTTCAACTCCTGGTTCAACTGACCTCCAAAGAGGAGGCCCGACAGGGGCCTCTGTGGCCAGTGGTAAGCCCACAGTATGTCCTCAGCGTTTTCTCGTATCTCTATTTGAAGGACAGTAATCCAAGGCAGCTGCATATTAACAGGTCAAATATATTGTGACAAACTTCATGCTAAACCCTTCTCAGGAATTTTGTCACAGAACATCCCTAAAATTTAATAAAGGAAAAGTAAGATTATTCCATGTGTGGGGCTGCTTATATGAGAGAGACAGAAAGAGAGAGAGACAGACAGACAGACAGACAGAGATGAGACAGACACAGAGACAGAGATAGAAACAGAGACAGGGATAGAGAGAGAGACAGAGAGAGAGGGAGGGGGGAGAGAGAGACAGACAGACAGAAAGAGAGAGAGAGAGACAGAGACATGGGAGATTGAACCCAAGGCCTTAATACAGAGCTATAGCCCCAGCCCTTTTATTTTTATTTTTGAGGCAGGGTTAGTTGCTGAATTGCCCAAACTGGTCTTGAACTGCTTCAGCCTCCCAGAGTGCTGGGATTATAGGCATGTGCCACCACACCTGGCTGAGTATTCCAAATTTACAGGCCAGGAAACAGAATTACACAGGTAAAGGGACTTCTCCAAGAAAGGCACAAATCCAAGTCTAAAACAAAACTCTGTGTTCACAATCCAGGGAGAGACCTTGTACACAAAGGGTGAGGGTGATGGGCAAAAACATAAAAGATGAACTTTGAAATTAAAAATCAAATCCCTGCAAAAGTCAACAAGAAAAATAACCAAGAAGTTAGCAGTCCGCACTTTCAAGAGAAAGGAGGAAGTTAAGCATCAGCCACCCACAGTGTACTTGTAAGTCTTGACTCAGGAATGTGAGCTAAATCCAGGCTGATGAATAACTAACCGATTCTCATTTAGGCTTCTGCTTTCCCTCAGAGAACCAGAGGTAAAAATGCCTGTCAAGCTAGGAGAAGCCCCAAGGACAAGGAACTCTTGGCCCTGTCCTTGAACAAGGTGCTTTCTCATTCAAAGGATAACCTGAGTTTACATACTAGCAGCCAAATCACCCCTTCTTTCAGATCCCTCCTTGAGCCTCTCTGTGAGTCATGTACTCAGCAATGTTTTGGTTAGTGACAGACTGCATATGTGAGGGTGGTTCCATGTGACTATGTCACTTACAAACATCTTACCTGTCTCAGTTTGTGGCAGTAACACACTCTACTATGCTCCCAGTCACAAAATCGCCTAAGGACCCTTCTAATCAGAAATTCGTTAATTAAGACATGCCCATATTTTAAATGCCAATTAACGGTCTCCATTCTGCCTCCCATCCCAAAGACCACAGCAATTTGCTTCCTTCTCAACATGAAGGGGGAATCAGCCCAGAACAGAAATTAAATCCACTATTTCATGGAGAAGGTCCAGAGAGAACCAGGTGCTCCCCAAAAAATAGACCCCGCCCAAGACAGTAACAACTGAAAGATGGTCCCTTAAGAGTGTTGGGAAGACCTGAGTTCTAGCCCTAGTTCTGGACGTTGGCCAGGCTAAGATATATTCATCCACATTCCCACCTCCAGAGTTACCCTATAAATAAAAAAATAGAACTGTACATACACATGCCTATCTGCAGTTTCCACAGTTCCTAACCTCATTATAATAAAACCTCCATAGCTCAGATTTCCATACTAACTCACACACACATAAC
>RJWT010049206.1:0-11035 GCA_004365215.1 Cuniculus paca
TGAAGGTTCTGTACTGGAGCTAAGAAGTGATGCTCAAAATAAGGACCAGGCCTCCCCCAAAAAGAACTATAGCCATCCTCAGGAACAATGAGGTCCCAAGTTCCTCCAACAATGAGAACAGTTGAGTACATATCAGGAAGCCAGTATGACAAGCTTCTCCTGGAGATTAAACAGCACACATCTTCCCTTCTGGAGCCAGGAAGTGATGCTTAAAGTAAGGACCAGCGCTCCCTCAAAGGGCACCACAGCCATTCTCAGTGACAAGGTCCCATGCTCCTCTGATGGTAACAGCTAAGTTCATATCAGGGAAGCCAGCATGACAAGCTCCTCTAGGAGAACCAACAGCTCCAAACAACAATACTTAGGAGAACCCATAACACTATTCTCTTCCTCTCCATTTTACCTATTTATGCTGGCAACAGTTCTCAGGTGGACCCTCTACACTCAGCACCACACTGATTCACTTCAGTTGGTGTTAAGTTGACCACCAGTTTTTAATCCACTACACAAGGTTATGGTTCACTGTATTTGAAACACTGTTCAAGTCAACCCAGACTCTCATATCACTCAATTGGTCATTTTTCTTTTGACAAAAATTGGAAAATCTATAAATAAGGAAAGGGGATCCAAGGAGTTTTGGTCCTCTGATATGTATTGAGCTCAACAGATTAAACAAGATTGTCCCAAGATGAAATTGATTATTGAAGGAAAAATATTTAAAGAGCTTTTAGACCTAGGCATGGATGTTTCAGTTATTGCCCAACACCAATGGTCTATGGTATGGCCCCTGGATGCAGCAACTACAGATCTACAGGGGTGGGCAGTGTTTCTTGCCCTAGTTGAGGTGCTAAGTTGCTAACCTGGAGGGATGCAGATGACTATTCTGGATATTTCTAACCTTATGTCCTCACCCATATACCAGTCAATCTGTGCAGTCATGGCATATTACAGGATATGGGAGTATTTTTGCTTAGTCCAAACTCCTTGATGACACATTAGATGTTACAACAAGGTTTTCTCCTCACTCAGGGGCTTGGTAAATATAATCAGGGAATGGGAAAATCCCTTCCAATAGATCCTAAAAAAGACCATTTCAGGATAGAATATTCATCCTCACATTTTCAGAAGAGGCTTTGCTCTCTTCTCTGAACCCATGGATAGCATCCAAGGTAACTTGGGTATCTGATGATCCTGTTTGAGTTGATCAATGGTCCCTCACACAGGAGAAGCTTACAGCAGCTCATACACTGGCCAATGAACAGATGATGGCAGGGCCCCTAGAATTCTCCACTAGCCCTTGGAATACTCCAATTTTTGTAATAAAAAAGAAGTCAGGAGAGTGGAGATTACTACAGGATTTGTGGGCAGTTAACCATACCATGGAACCTATGGGAGCACTTCAACCAGGATTACCCAATCCCACAGCTATCCCTTCACTTCTTTCCTCATGGTAATTGATTTAAAAGACTTTTTTAAATATCCCTCTCCGTTCTCAATATAAAAAATGTTTTGCCTTTAGTTTACCCTCCATTAATTATCAGGCCCCTGTGTGCCACTTCCAATGGTGTTGTCTGCCTCAAGAAATGGCAAACAGTCTGACCCTATGTCAAGAGTTTGTGGTTGCAGCCATTCTGTCAGTCCATCAGGCTCATTCTTCTGCTTATCTTATCCGTTACATGGATGATATTCTTCTAGCACATGAGGCCTCATCCACCTTGCACCAAGTATTTATTCAACTAGATAATGCCCTTTGTCATGCAGGCCTAGTGGTGACCCTTGAAAAGGTGCAAACCATGGCATTTGGGTCACCTTATCTAACAGAGACATAGTGTGCCCCAAACTGTTCAGATCTAGGTTAATCATCTTGCAACCCTAACTAGTTTTCAGACGCTACTTGGTAATATTAATTGTCTCCAACCAGCTCTTAAGCTAACAACTCATGATTTTATTCCTCTCTTTGACATTCTCAAAGGGGACCCAGGCCCCACCTCTCCAAGAGCACTTATGTCAGAGGCTAAAACTGCCTTGAATAAAGTTAATCTGGCCCTCTCTAATGCTCCACTTTCTAGAATTAACCCATCTTCACCAATGTTTTTCATTATTTTCCCAATTCAACATATGCCCACTGGGGCCCTTTGGCAGTCTCAAGGCCCTTTACATTGGCTACATATGCCACATAATGCAGATAAAACCACTGCTCCCTTTTATGATGCTGTGGCAGGACTGACTGCATGTGGACAGACATGTGATGCAAAATATCACTGTTCCCTTTTCTTTGGTTCAACAACAATGGAAACGGCAATTCTCATCTTTTTGGCAAACTGCATTAGTTAAGTTCCCTGGCGCTACTGATTGTCATTATCCTCTAGACAAATTAATTCAGTATGCTTCCCTCACACTCTTTTGTCTTCCCTTCAAAAATAAGCTCGGTTCTCATAGACAGAGGTGCCTCAGTTTTCACAGGTGGCTCCTCTTTGGGAAGGGGAGGTTTTGTTACAGCCTCCTCTTCACAACTACAGAATACGAGTTTTCTTCTGCATAAAAGACAGAATTGCAGGCTGTTATATGGGCCTTACAAGATCATTCATCCACTCCAATTAATGTTTTTTCAGACAGCGCTTATGTTTGCAGTGTGTTGTGCCACCCTGAAACTGCCACCATTCACACTAACCAGGAAGATCTTGTACATTTGTTTCACGTTACCTAATTTGCCATTCGGTCACATCATGTCCCGTTTTATTGGTCATTTACATTCTCATTCCCAATTGCCGGGGTCTCTCACTGAGGAATACACTGTAATAGACAGACTGCTTGCTGCTTTTGCTGTTACTCCCTTAGACGCCACTCAACAGGCTTCTGTCCCCCATGCTACCATTCATCAAAATGCTTCTGCCTTATGCAAACAGTTGCATTTCACCCAGGAACAGGCTTGACAAATTGTTGAACAATGTTCCTCACGTGTAACACAATTTCCCTCACCCTCTATGGGGATTAATTCCTGAGGAGCACACCACAATCATCTCTGGTGTTGTGTCCAGTGTAGCTCTAAAGTTCTTGGGAGGAAGGGTAGAAAAAGGATGGGAAAATAAAGAGACAAAGGCTGAAATCAGGCGGAGTCCTCTCTCCTGAAGGGGGGAAAGGAACTGCTCAACCACCATAGTGCGTTTATTTATATACTCAGGTCAATGTCAGTTTCAATCCCAGTTTTGCAACTTTGTATGACTCACCTGAGCACCTGATAACCTCCTAGCTGGAGCAGCTTGTTTACTTGACTCTCCTGGGGCTGTCATGCTCTCAGGGCTGATCTTGCTTTAGCCCCACATGTGCAGTTGATCTCCAGTTTGAGGTGCTCTCCACACTCTGGCAAATGGATGTCACTCACATTACTGAGTTTGGCTCTCTATACTGGGGTCCGTATTTCAGTGGACACTTCTTCAGGGTTTATTTTTGTTTCTGCCCACACTGGTGAAGCAGTTAAACAATACTGCTCATTGTTTAGATGCTTTTAGTATCCTTGGCTGCCTGCAGGTACTTAAGACTGACAATGGCCCATCCTATACAACTGCTGCTTTGCAAATGTTTCATAAAACTTTTCATAATTCCCTTACCATGGGAATTCCTTATAACTCTCAAGGTCAAAGAATTGTTAAGTGTGCCCACTGTATGCTCAAAATTCAATTACAAAAACAAAAGGGGGGCTTCTTCCCTTCAAAAATTTACACCTCATAATAGATTTAACTTGGCAGTATATGCTATTAACTTTTTAAATCCTACTGAGGATGGACCTATAGCAGAAGAAGGACAATTCAATCAGGTGAAGGAAAAAAGTTGGGAATTATCCTTTGGAAAGATTGTCATACTGTACAATGGAAGAAACCCAGCCCACTGCTCACTTGGGGTAGAGGGTATGCTTGTGTTTTTCCAGAAAATGCTGAATGGCCTATATGGGTGCCAGAGCATGCTGTCTGTTTGTATCATGAGCCCAGATCCAGAGAAGTTGATGCCTCTTTCAAGAAGCTGATCCTCAGTTCTATGACAGTGATGCCTCAGAGACCAGGCCACAGCTGACAGACAATGATGGGGCTAGACCTAGTCTGAGACCAATTAAAGCAAGTGACCCAGGGTGCTCAGATGTTAACCAAAAATATGAATCAAAGGTCTGAGCAGATAACACAGCATATAGAGATAACTGAGCAGAAAACTACATGAAAGAAAGGGACACAAAAGTTATTAGTATTCTTAAGAAAAAATAAAATACAAAAATATATATTAATTATAGAGAAAAGATTTTGTCCCTTACAAATTCTTCTTGTAAGAGATCCCTGCTAATTGACCTACAAAAAATCTGACTAGCCTATTTATAAATTTCTAAAATCATGTTACTATAATTCAATTTGATCAAAAATATATTTGAATGCACTCTGATTTTGGAAGGTATTTGTCTGTCTAACCTGTTAAGCTGTGTACTTCTTTCTTTGTCATATCCATGAACAACTGTTTTTATTTGAGCTCAACAATTTTCTATCTTTTCTTTTTCTTTTTCATTTTTGTATCATTTGTTCAACATTTAATTTGGGTTATAAATTTAAAAGCATGCTTCCATCTCGATGGCCAGCTGGTCAATTTGATAATAAAATGAGTTTTTTTCAGAGGTCATCAGAAATTTGTTAAGGTAATCAGAGGAAACTTTCGGGATTGGAGAATTATTGACTAAGGTTCCCTCTGATGAATAAAGGAGCAGTGGTCTGAGAAAAATTATGCCAGTCTTTGTTCAAGAATAGGAAGCTCCTGTGATCTTTATAGCCTTATGGGAGACACCCCAATAAATGTTATCAAAATATATTATTGTAATATGTTTATATTCCTCATTCATCAAAGAATTAAGTTTTCTAGACAATAAGATTATTGATCTAAGTGTTCTTTACAAAGGTTTCCATATGGCTGACAATTGTTATTATAGCATATTGAATGCATTCATGCCTGCAGATATGTGAGTCTTCTCAAGTGTGGAATAAGGACTGTTGAGAGTGATGGGCTTTTCTTTCAGATTCAGACATCTGTCTTAAACAAAACTTATGTGCTGTGCATCCAATTAAAGGATACTCATTAGGTAAACTTAGAGACGATTGATTAAAAATGTTATACTATGTCAAAATGAAAATTTACGTGTATTACAAAATGTCATCATGATGGTCATGCTACAATAATATGTATGGATTTTGATTTCTACATTTCTGTGTAAAATATGTAACTTCAATCTGTTAATATACTATAGGGATTTAGATACTAGGACATCCATGATTGATAGAAAATAATGGTTCTAGTTTGTATAATATTAAGCTCACTGCTTGCATTACAATGTAATGTCACTAATCTTTTCTTCTGGATATTCATCAACTGAAGGTTGGAGATCAAAAACTAGAAAGATAGATGGGCTAAGCAGATAGGCATTAGTTTGGTTCTAGCCCTTTGAGGTCAATAAGAACCCAGGACACAAGAAAACCTCTGCTACAATATGCTGTAACTCAATGAGTCCCTGGTCTTCTGACCAAAGAGATTGTGGGACCAGAGAGGAAAGTGATCAACAGTGTACAGTGTACCTAAGGAGACTCACCAGGAGAAAAAAAATCTCCCAAGCTTTCACAGAAAGCAACTTGGTTGAGCAAGGGCTGTGACTCATCTAGACAGCTGACACTGACAGATGTGCTAAGAGGTGCTGTGCATGGTTCCAAGATAATTCCTTGAGGAGACTTAACTGACCTTTGTAGATAGCAAAACATTAATTAATGCAGGTCTCACTTTAACTTGGTCTTGAACATCCAGCAGAAAGGTATAACCAAAAGAAAGAAAATTGTCTGCAGAGTCCTCCAAACACAGCTCCTCAAAATTCAACTGAATACCGATTGATTGCAAATACAAAAACAGAAAAGAGGGAGATGTTGGGAGCCACTGAGTTAGTGACTGAGCCAAGAGCACACGGTGCCCAAGGAACACCCTGGGGGTATGGAATGCCCAGGCAAACAGGTGTTCCAGCCCTGAAAATACAGAGCATGAGAGGCACACTAGATGTTAGGCAAAGGGGTTTCACCTGACATCAACTTTCTGAATGTATAAATAAATGCACTGCAGTGCTTGAGCAATTTCTTTCCTCCCATTCAGAGAGAAGGTTCCAGCAGACCTCAGCTTTCTGCATATTGTCTTTTATCTTTATTTCTCCATCCTCTCGTCATCCTTCCTGTACCCCACCCCCACCCCTGGGAGTTTTGAGAGCTGCACAGGACATGGTAGTACCTACCCATATTTTCCATATTGATATTCTTTATACTATTTTCTTCTACTTAAAGTTTCAAGATTCCTTAAGATTTCTTTTCTTTTCTTTTCTTTTTTAAAGAATTTCCTTCAGCTGTTACTTTAGGGTAGGTACACTGGAGATAATACCTTTTTTGTTTTTCCTCATCTGAAAAATGTCTTATTTCTCCTTCATTCCTGAATATAGGATTCTGGGTTGACAATTCCTCCTGGTATCCATGATTTCTAAGGAGAAATCTGTGTTATTTAACTTATTTTTCCCCTTTATGTAGTCATTTTTTTTGCTTCATTTTCCTTTGTTTTCAATTTTCATACATTTCACTGTGATGAGTCTTGATGTGGAATCCTTTGGGTTCATTCTGTTCGGGATTTATCTATGCTTCTTGAATGTGTATATTTACATCTATTGCCAAATGTAGAAAATTTTTAGTCATTAGTCTCTCAAGTAATTTTTGAGCTGCTCTACCTTCTTTCTCCTCTTGAGATTCTGGAAACTAGATGTCTTTTGCTTTATAATTGCGTGATTTTGCTGTGTATTTTCTCTAATTTTTCAGTTTTAGTGTTTCCATTCGACCTTCAAGCTCAAGGATTCTTTCTTCTTCCCTCTTCACTTTAGTTTTAATTCCATCCACTATGCTTCTTTATTCTGGTGCAGTATTTTTTAATTCTGAAAGTTCCATTTTATTCTTCCTTGTATCTTCTATTTCTTTGCTGACGCTATTTATTTTAAATTTGTCTCGAGGCTGTTTGTAAGTGCTATTTGAAGCATTTTCAAACTGTTTCAATAATTCAGGGAACGCTCACACTAGCATCATCTTAGTGTTGCTGTATATTCGTTTTCTCACTCAAGTTCAGATCTTCCTGGGTAGACACATGATTAAATTGTGGGTATTTTGGGCTTCTGATGCAAGGCTTGGATTGTATTTCAACCACCTGTTCAATGGCCTCCTCTGACACCACACTGATGGGGAGCAGCCAGGGAACTGCCTCACTACTGCTAGATGGTGGTAGAAGCCCAAGTTCCAAACCAGTCACCCCCAACACCCTTGGGGAGCATCCTGTCACTGCAGGGCAGAAGGAGCAGCACAGCTCCTTTCTAGAGCTTTGGTGAACTAGCCTATAGGGTAGCTTTTCTGAAATGAGAACAGTGGGGCCTCACTGTGCTCTATTTGTCTTACCACAATGTCATGGAAGGGAAGCTTCACTGCTGCTAGACAGTGGTGAAATTCTGATCCTCTATTCTCTTGTGAAACAATCCTTGCAAACAAGGGCATCTCATTATTGCTAGGTTGGGACGTGTGATGGTTACTTTGCATTGTCAACTTGACTGCACTGAGGGATGCCTGGAGAACCTTTGTAAAGCATTACTTCTTGTTGTGTCTGTGAAGGCGCTTCCAGAAGAAACTGGTATGTGAGTCAGTGGATTGAGTGGGCAAGATCCACTTTCACTGTGGGCAAGCACATCTTATTGACTGTGGCCCTGAAAAGAGGACACAGGAGAAAGAGGAAGCTTGCTTTTTGGTTCCTTCTGGGATAGAGTGTATTTTTTCTCTTGTTGCTACACTTTAACACCAGACTCTAGTTCTTTGGACTTTGTAATCCTGAACTTGTACCAGGCAGCTCTCTAGGGCTCTCACGCCTTCAACTTCAGGCAGGGCTGCACTGTCAACCCTGAGGATTTGGACTTTTTGAACTAAGCCATTCTACTAATTTGGCTCTTCAGCTTTTAGGCAGCCTAATGGGACTTTTCAGTCTCTATGATTGTGTAAGTAATTCCCTTAGTAAATCTGTGTGTGTATGTGTGTGTGCACGCATGTATGAACACACACATTTTATCAGTTCTGTTTTGCTGGAGAACCATGACTAATAAGAGGCAGAAGCCCAAGTGTTCACTGACATCTTCACGAATGGTAGCTCATTGCTGTATAGAGAAAGGAAAGCCTGAGCTACCCAGGTGTCCCTTTTCGACAGTATTAGGAGGAAGCTACGTGCATTTTATTATAGCCCAGAGTCACTGAAAGTCTAGGTTCCCATTTGTCCTCTGCCAGTGGGGGGTGATCAGAGGTGCTTCGTTTTGTTTCGTTGTTTGCGATGCTTGATGGCTTATACAGCAGCTATTGTCTGCAAAATGCCTGTCTTGACAGACTGTCCCTTTCTTGTTCCTTTGCTACAGACAGCATGCTTTTCTCAGGGGCTTCTTTGGTCTCTGTAACTTGGCACGTGTAGGGATACCCACCTCTCCAGTACCCAGTCAGAAGGCACTCACCACCCTCTCATTCCTCAAAATACTGGTCACTACCCAGTTGGCTTTCTTCTTGCCATCAATTAGAGTTCCTTATGCATCTCATCTCTCCCCTCTCCAGGTTACATGGATGAGATACTTAGCAAGGGGAATAGAGAAAAGTATGTGTAATCCACTTTTCAGAACTCAGCCTCTATTTTTCTGGAAAACAAATTCCAGGCATCGTATTTCATCCGTAAAGATTTTAGTTTGTGTAACAATAGTGAGAATACTATTTAAAAATACAACTATGATCCATCACCCTAAATTTAAAAATAAGTGTTTTATACCTAGTAATAAGCCTTTGTGACTCCATCAAACACGTCATTTTATATTTGTTATGTTCATATAAAAATCCCAGATAAGATATATAGGTTTTTCTTACTGGACTAAAACAGTTCTCTTTCTTCTACTCCTGTCATTTATTTGAAGAAATGTCTTTGTGTATGTGTATAACATAATTATTTATATGTACTTATTAAATATGCATATATGAATGACTATATTCTGGAAGTATGATAATCCCCCATAGATCCTGGTACTGGGAATTAAACACAGAGATATTATAATATTGGGTTCAATTTTTTTTAACAAAAGATAGATGGTTCTCCCTCCCTCCTAGAAACGTAATGTCTCATTGTGTCAATTTACAAAAGTTAATAATTAGTCAGTAGTTTCTGGGGGTAACAATTTGAATTATTCATTTAAAAAATTCCCCAATGATCTTTTACACAATATGAGGCTTACCAAAAAATTGCTATTTTGGAACCAATACTGAAATTGATAAAGGTAGTACTCGCAGGAATGAGACCATGCTCTGCACTGTAGGATGTTTAGCGGAATCCCTGAAACTCTCACCACCTACTCTACATTATCTTGTTGTAGCAGTAAAAGTATTTCCAGATATAGGCAAACGTTCATCAGAGAGAAAATAGCCACCAGTTGGGAACCTGTGAGCCAATGGTTTTAGCAGCCATCATAGCCACTGGTAACCGTTGCCCAGATCCGTTATTTCCAGAGGGGCTGCATAACTTTTCTTTTTTAATTTATGACTATTTTTTTTCAAAAGAAGTACGTTTTCTGAATCTTTTCAGTGAAACCAGAATATTTGTTTGGTTATCTCATTTATCAGTGTTTTTAAGATAATGAACTGTGCCCCTAAAAGAGATCAATTGCTTGAGTATCATTTGAATCTCGACTACCTACACATATGATATACTTCAGTCCTTTACAATCTGTACTCCTTTAGATGCCACGTTTCCTTACTAGGCAAAGGGATCTCTTTTAAACTAGCTCTGATCTCCTTTTGATACAGTCCTAGCAGTCTGGTAGTTTCCTTACTTTCAGGCATGACAAGACAGCTCACATGCACCTTAAATACATCTTGCTCAAGATTCAGAATCAGCCACTCGCCCAAGGAGCCCTAATCCCTTTTGTCAGTAAATGGTATTTAGGAGACACAGTCTGACCCCAATGTTTTATTGCTGCTGAGTTGTCAGTAGTTTTAAGTCTTTGCAATTGCTAGAACTAGGAAATGCCCCTTTCTTTTTTTGTGACAACTAAAAGTCAAATTTTCACACTGTTGTTTTGATTTGTTTTGCAAAACTTTTACTTCTTGTTTTATATGCAGTCTTTTATGCTGAAATTATTCTAATGACATTAACATAGTTTCATATTTGCCTCTTTCTCTTCTTGCACAGTACTACCACTGGATACAAGTTCAAATTTGTGATTTTTCCATCCTTTAGTCATATCTCCCTAGATATGTATGGTTCAAATATTGTTTATCATTTTGAGTGATTTTCTTCCAGTTTGTCAGTAATTGCTCAGCTATACTACCAATGTGACAGATTCACTTATGTTTTCGATATTACCATTGTTCTTTTAAAATTTAATTTTGTTTTTAATTATATAAAATATATACCTAGTTTCAAAGTTTGAACTATAAAACCAGGCATATTTTAAAAACTCTTACCTTCAATCATGGTCTCTTCTCCCATATTCTCTCCTTTTCCTAAACATTAATCATTTTTAACGGATGTTCTTTAGACTTCTACTTTAAAAAAATTCAGAACATAGACACACACACACACACCCCCCCAAAAGGAAGCATACGATGTTTGCATCTTGCATTTAAGAAACATTGAGAAATGTTTCTTGCATTTAAAAAACATTGGGAAAATATACATACAATTTACTATTATAACTTTAGGTGTACAGTTTGTAGTATTGAGTACAACATTGTGCAGTCACTATGATGCATTTCCATAACTTTTTCCATCATTCTAAATAGAAAGCTCTGAACTCTGAAACAATAACTATTCTTTTTTCCTTAGCCCAGGGAGCCTTTACTTTACTTTTTGCCTCAATACCCTATCTGTCCTGTCAGAACCTTGGTTTTGTTTTAACTGTCTATGCTAGAGATTCTCTAGAGAAGCAGTAATT
>RJWT010049207.1:0-11037 GCA_004365215.1 Cuniculus paca
TTCTATGGTAGGAATTTGATTTGTGCGGAGTCATGCTATAGAACAGTAGTGGTATTAAGCGTAAGGTATTACACCATCAACCTTCGTGGTGTCACCATTTTATTCAGTGTGTACCTCGGTCTAGCTCCAGGTTTTGGATTTAATAAGAGCTTGATTTAATGTAGATGGAATATATCTTCCTTGCCAAGTGACAAGAATTGTCCATTAGGATAATGCCTACATACAGTATTTATATTTTTTTCCTGAAAACAGTAGAGATCACATCCAAACACCTGAGCTGAGTATGAAACGGAATTTTAGCCCAAAGGCAAACAAATGAAGCACCTTATATCATTTAGAAGAATTTGGGAAGGCCTCATCCTGCTGTCTACAATTGCACACCTGGCTGGCCAGCATCAGGCTTTTCCAAATTTAGAGAGTTCAGATCAGAATTGGTTTGTTGTTCTCTTGCCGAATGTGTGCAATTTTTCCCAGAGAAAAAAATAAAACTTAAAACCTCAGATGGTATCTGAGGGTCTTTCTGTTGATAAAGAAATTTGGAGTTCTTGGGCTTCTCCAGGTCAAGTTCCTACCCTGATACACTGAGACCCCTAAGAGCCGGATTTTGTAAATATATTTATTGATCAGTTTCTCAGGAGCCCACATTCATGGCTGAAACTTTTCCATGCATTATTTTATTTTTTAATTTCAGGCAGTGGTTTTGTTTTAAAATCATTCAGAAAGGAAAACTCTGTTTTTGACTGGTTTTGATCTTCGAAAGATCACACACAATGATTGAGAAGGCAGATATGTTTCTTAGGACTTGAGGATCAGGAAGTTTTCCTTGTCCCTTCCCAGGATCCTCAGGGAAGAGATCAAATGTAAAAATGAGATGAGCTGGGGGAGGTGACACACAGCTATAATCCCAGCACTTGGGAGGATGAGGCAGGAGGATGTTGCAATTTCGAGACCAGCCTGAGCTACAAAGTGAGCTCAAGTCCAGCCTGAATGGCATAGCGAGACCCTGTCTCAAGAAGACAAAGAATGAAGAAAAATTAGATGAAATGATAGATGTGAGTGGTGTTTGAAAGAAACAGGTATGAGATGTGGAGTTCACTGTTTTTCCCTCTCTAGGAGTAAGTTATTTACTGTGAAGCAACCGACAACTTTTCCGAGGAAGCGAAGGATAGTGTTCCAAGCTCCAGATTTGAAAAGGATTCTACAATCACATCAAGGTGAGTAGAGCTAAGTGGATGCTATGATCCATGCCTGACTATAATCCTACCAACACAGGAGGCTGAGGCAGGAACATTGCAAGTTCAAGTTTAGCCTGAAGAATTTAGTAAATTAAGGAGACTGTGTCTCAAAGTAAAAGTTTGAAAGGGTTGGAACCGAGTATGGTGGCACACTCCTGTAATCCCAGCACTCGGCAGGGTGAGGAAGGAGGATCATTGTTAGTTTGAGACCAGCCTGGGCTAAAAGTAAGCTCAAGGCCAGCCCAAAGTGCATAGCGAGACCTTGCCTCAAAAAACCACAAAAAACAAAAGAGAAGGGGTTGGAGATGTGCCTGGTGGGATAGCACTTACCTATCATCCAGTAGGTACCAGCTTCAATCACTAATACCCCCAAATGGGAAGAGGGTGTAGTGAGAAAAGCTAAATTAAATGTGTGGCTATAGGATTCTAGAGAATGCAGAAGGTAATTGGAGAAGAGAGAGCAGTATCTAGTGGGGATAGAGGAGACAAAGGAAAGTTAGTATCTGCTGATGATGTGATCGTATTATTGGGGAATGAATGACCATTCATCCCCATCACTTCACTGACCAAGTATACTCCTTTACCTTCTGGTAGACTGGAGAGGAAATAGATGTGAATGTGACTGCTTTGCCTATATTTACTATTATGAATTTTTGTCATTTCATAGCTAATGTCCAATGCTACTGGGTAAAGGGAAACTATAGTTTCATAAGACTCCCTCTCTTCAATATATTTCATACCTTATTTCTCGTATTTTGAGATTCATATTTCTCCTTCCCACACACACGCACAGTATGTTTCTGCAAATGTACTGCCTTTCCTTGAGGCTCTTGAATGAAGTTCCTTTCTCTTCTTTTTTAAGGTCTTCCCAAAGATGTTCTTGTAATATTATACATGGTGTTTTATCATGTCCCTCACCAACTTTGTAATTTTTCCACAGCTTCTGTGACATCGACTCTGAGCAACAATATAAATGTCTTTTCTGCACATAGCAGACCAAAAACAGCAAACGATCCATTCCAGCCAGTCAAATCTCATAGATGCAACAAACCTGTAAAACCTGGCAAGCTCGCACACTATTATAATGATTGGTTCATGAATTAAGTGATGGAAGATACTTCAAAACCCTTTTAACTTTAGTGTTCCTAGTTATCAACCTAAATACGGCTCCTGGATGTAGTTAAGTTCCATGCTTTTGGGTGTCTGACAACTCTTAATTCCTGGACTGTGGCCCTTTTGCTGCCTGTTCTCTTAAGTCATGTTGGAGTTTTTCCAGACTAAGAGGCTCATACTCTCTCATTCTACAGTGTGATAGACCCTGGGTTTCTCATCTATAAATACTATTATTGTTCCTTTCCTGGTAATGTTTTTCCATTTTTCAGTCTTGGGGGATGTTCAGAGCCTGTGACATTATGTGGGCCAAATGCGTGAACTTTCTTACACCCTCTCCCTCTTCTCTGCTGTGCCTCTGGCTGAGCTGTGCATCTCCTGCCTCTGAGTGGCCGCCTCCATTTTAACTACTCTGCCTGCTGTCTCGTGGTCTTCCATTTGGACGTCCTTCACTCACTGTAGGATCTGCATGTTTTCAGTCGTCATTTTTCTTCTCAATGTCTCATTTGCTCAGAAGCAAATATTACTGTGTCATCATACTTCCAAGGAAATCACTTTTTTTTAATTTTATTTTAAAGAGAGCAAAACCAAACAAAATGAAACAGAATAAAGCCAATCAAAACAAACCAATGAGAGCAATACAGGACTTCAAAACAAGACAATAGAAAATCTGCAATGGCTACCATAATAGATCTTATTATCTTCAAAATAGCTGCCCATACCATGAGACATAATAGAATCTAACAAACAAGATGGAATAAAACCAAGGAAAACAATGACAATGATACAGAGCTTAAAAATAAGGCAATAGAAAATTAACAGTGGCTACCACCTTCCCTTTTTAGACATTTCCTCCCCTTTCACCTTCATAATATCTGTTGTACATTTTGGATCCAACAAACTCCTTCAGTTTTTTTTGTTTTTTTTTTTTGTGGCACCGGGGATTGAACTCATGACCTTGCACTTGCCAGGCAGGCGCTTAGGCCACTGAGCTAGTTCCCCAGCCCTTGTCTTTTTGAGACAGGGTCTCACAGTGCTGTTCAGGCTGGCCTTGAGCTCACTTTGTAGCCCAGGCTGGTCTCGAACTCACAATGATCCTCCTGTCTCGGCCTCCTGAGTGCTTGGATTACAGGCGTCAGCCACCACACCCAGCTCATTTCCTGTTTAGTTTTAAAGGGAATAAAACCAGTGAAACAGTGATAAGACAGTAGGAAATCTATTACAGGTACTATATTCCATATTGTTGTCGTCTTAAATAGATGCTAGGCTTTAGGTTAGCAAACTCAAGCAATACAGTACCCCGGAATCAGCTGGTTGCTCACTGTGGGTGGGAGGGGCTGTTCTCACCCTTGCCCACGCACTGGCCAACTCACAGGCAGGGGCTTTGCTTATGTCTTGTCTCTTCCCAATCCACACTCTGAATGGCTCAAAGACAGGGCTTTGCTTCCTTGTTCTCTCCAATCGGCCGGCTGAGTCCTCAAGAAAGAACACTACTGAGGTGACTGCTGGGCCGTCTTTACAACGTCGTTCTCTACCACTGAGAAAAGGTGAAGGAAGGTTTTCATGTAACTATGTACATCGAAGACTGTTTATAGGCGTGTTCTCACTAAAGAATGAGTCTTTAGCAGTAGAGTAGGTCACTTTAACCATGATGCGTCTTTTTCATCCAGGGGTGAAAAATAGTCTCATCATAGAAAACAGGGTTATAGATCTTTTGAAAATGGGACAGGGACTAAGAGATGCAGGTTGGGGAGAGGGGAGAAGGGCACACCAAAAAATTATAACGTGTTATGTATGTGTACCATCTCCCCATGATGAATTTAACATTATATGCTGCAAACACGTACTAATAAAAAATTTTTTAAAAATGTCATCAATGACCTATACTCCAGACAAGAGATTTTGTGTTCAGAGCATCCATGTTCAAATCCTATTTTTGCATATCCTAGCAGTGTAACTTTGAATAATATGCTTCAATGCTTTGTGTGTTTTCTTATAAGAGTTTTGTACAAGAACTGTACCTGATAAATTTGATCACTATGAGAGAATAAATTGAATATTAAGCACCTACTGAAGTGTCTCAATAAATACCTGTTCAAGTAATAACTGAAAAACAAAAAATGCAAGAAGTAATTCCAGCAATCAGGAGACTGAGGTAAGAAGCAGTGTGAGTTTGAGGCCACCCTGTGCTATGTAGCAAACTCAGGGTCAGCCTGAACTACACAGTGAGACCCTGTCTCAAAAAAGAAAAAAGAAAAAAAGGGGTAACTTTGTCCCATGAAACAGGTTATTGAGAGAACTGTAGTTGACTCTAGAAAAGCCCTCACATTTCGGTACCGTTATCAACACTACTAATGTTTTGCCATGTACGTATTTTCTCACAATTTTAGTGTTGTGTGTGTGTATAATTCAGGCATTAACCGTATATTGGTCCCTATAAAATACATTATGTTGGAATCAGATTATCATTTCTAAAAAGTAAATGATAATAATGAAACTTATCTCATGTACTATTTTTTGTTTGTTTTGTTTTTGGTACCAGGGATCAAACTCATGACCTTGCGCTTGCCAGGCAGGCACTTATGCTACTGAGCTAAATCCCCAGCCTCATGTAGCATTTTAAAAACCAAACAATGCACAGACTTTTTAGTGCTTGGCACACAAGCAATAACCCAGCTTGGTGTCTTAATTTTTGGCTCATTCTAATTTGACTAAAATGAATGATTTTAAAGCATGTGTATCAGTTGACTTATAGAAACTTCACCCCCCCATTGTATTTTAAAAAACAGAATACAGTTAAAGATCACAGATTTAGGGCTGGGGATATAGCTCACTGGCACAATGCCTGCCTGGCAAGTGTGAGGTCTTGAGTTTGATTCCCAGTACCAAAAAAAAAAACAATCACAGGTTTTTTATTAGCGAGTTGTATATTTTTGTTTACTGAGTGTTTCTAACCTCATGGGTATCTAGTCATTTTCATATTTCTGCAAAAGTCCCTTTCATTGGAAGCCCTTTTCTGTATTTTTAAATAAAAGTATTCATTAATTATTTTATTTGTTCTATTTTTTCAGTACTGGGGATTGAACCTAGGGCCTTCACGCCCAGCTCTATCCTGCTACACCCCCAGCTAGTGTTCACTTACTCTGTGGCATGGTCTCTTTATGTTGCCTGGGCTGAGCTGGAACTTGTTTTCCTTCTGGCTCAGCCTCTCAGACTCTTAGGATTATAGCTATGTGTCACTGTGGCAGGCTGAATATTGTGTTTATTATGCACGACTGCACAGGTAGTAACAAGTCCATTTGGAGTGTGTCTGAATAACGGTGCTGAGTATTCTGTTTGCTCTGCTTAGGTTTAGTAATTTCATTGCTAGAAGTTGTGGTATTTCAAATGAATGAGGGAAAAAGTCCTCCTTCAGTGACACAGAAGGAGAACTGTATTCAGTGCAGTGAATACAGTGTTTGGTGAGAACCTCCTGCATTTTTACACTTAACATCTCCATCTCTTCCTCGGCTGAACCTAATGTGAACCAGCAGCCTAACAAAAGACTTACTGCAGACAAAGAACATCAGAAACTTCCAGGTGGGTTCCAACATACAACAAGCTTGAAATTCATTACCCTCATTTAAAAAAAAATTGAACCAACTAAATATCAACTACTTTCCTAGACTCAACAGAGAATTAAAGTCACAGCGCACCATGACATTAATTGTCACAATGATATCTGGAAACACATACATACAGAACATAAAATATAGAGAAAAGCAGTCTATTCTCTATATTCGTAGAAGTTGCATGTTCCATAAATTGGTTGTAATCAGAGTTTACATGGGAAAAGGTTTAATACAGAACAATTAATTTATAACATTTTACAATGATTTCCCAGAGTCAAAGGCTGGAGAGTTTAGGAGATCTGTCCACACACTAGCGACCCAAAGAATCTAGCTGAGAGTGTGGATCCCATGGTAATGTTCTGCTCGAGTCCAGCTGAAGACCTACAGCTCAAAGCAATGTCTTCCACAAGCCCCACTGGAGGCCTAGAACTCATGAAGTTTCATGCAAGTCTGTATCAAGGATCTGCATTGGGAACGCCGAAGGGTCAGTGGTGGAAGCTAGAAAATCTGCATCAGGTGGATGAAAGATCTGTGCGAGTAGGCTGAGGGAGCCAGGAAGCAAAGCTCAAGGTAAGGACCAGTGTTCCCCAAAAAGAACTGCAGCCACAGTGAGGACCCGAGGTAATCTGAGGAGGAGGTCAGCTGAGTTCCTATCGGGAGAGCCATCGTGACAAGTTTCTCCAGGAGGACCAACAGCACACCATGTTTCTCTCCAGTTCTGCTTTTATGCTGTTGGCAACAGTCCTGAAGTAGACCTTCCACACACACAACCACACATTCAGTTCAGCTGGGTGTTACAAATAGACTATTAGTTTATCCACCACGTTGACCATAGTTGTAAGAACTGCTTTAAAATCTTTGTCCATTGATTCAAACATCTGGCTCATCTTGAAACAGTTGCTTGGTTTTTCCTTGCATATGTGTAATGTTAGACGACTGGTCTTCAAGTGGTTCTACTGGGAAGTGGGTGAACCTTTGGAAGATGGGGCCTAATTAGAGGTCCTTAGACCACTGGGGGTGTGCCCAGTTTTACACCTCCTTTGGCTACCTAAAAGCAATGAGTCCACAAAATGAATATTCAGATTATGAGCCAAAATAATCCCTTCATAAGTTAATTATTGCAGGTAATTTGTTATAGTAATGGAAAACTGAGAAGTCAAGGAATTACATTTTTTGATTGTATTATATAATATTATATTAAAACCAGCATATACTTCAGTCCATAATCCTGTATATGATGAAAATATTTCAGTCGGTCTCCTGTCAAATGAAGCTTTTTTTCAGATAAACTGTAGCAATTAGAGAATAAAGAATGTGAGAGGAAGTGGAAGTGCTCTGTTTAACAAGTTCTACTATATGCAAAGTAGTCCTTGAATGCAGATCATGGGTTAGGAGACTAACATATATCTGTGTTCAGTGGCTTAAGTAGTAAACTGCTTCATAAACAGGAAGATCATCAGCTCTAAGAAGATCTCTGAGTACACTAATGGCACTTGTAAAAGCATCCTCAGTTTCTATTGCTGTCTTAGAATGTATACATATGTATCAGTCAGCTTTCCCGTTGCTGGACAAAGTACTGGACACCTGCAGATTGAAGGAGCAGGGTGTGGTGATACATAATTGGAATAGACATTCATTGCATACTGAGCAAATGGGGATCAAATGGGGAAGCAAGTCACATAGCTAGCTCACAGGGGAAGGACAAGGACTTTCCTGGATGGGGTGGGTTAAGGAGGTTTTGGTCCTTCACTCAAGGTGATTGAAGCCTGTTTAGAATATCACTCACTGCTTTTCACCCCTGGGAGATGTATGGGGGCAAAGTCCTTCCATTTTTTCCTGAAGCCTGGCCTTCAATGAATGGAACTCCAGCCAGAGTTGTCTTCTGCATTGACCTATCCAGGGCCCACCTCTGTATAACTGCCCACAGTATTTCTAAATAACCTAACGATATAGAAAAGTATCTGCCACCCAAAAAGCAAAACGCAGCTACCAGATTGGCAGCAAGAGCAGCCCATGGAAGGAATTCCCTTAAGGGGTGCCTCTTCTAACTTATAATACTCTGTAAGGTTAATATGAAATATGACAGAAAAAGTACAGTGAGAAATTCTGATACCTTAGGGAAAAGTAAACGAGGCAGAAGGGGACAGAAGGCAGATGTAATAGAGGACAACAGAGATGGTTGGAGCTGGGATACACAGCTAGATAAATGCATCCATGATGAGGTCACTGCAGAGCTAATTTGTGGAGGATTCGAGGGGAGGGGATGGAAGGAGAATAAAAGAAACAATTGTGTTATGTACAGGTACCAACTCCCCACAGTGAATGTAATCATAATGTACTAAAAACACGCAGCAATAAAAAAACTTTCGAACCACTAAATTACACAAATCATATCTAACTAAATATACGTCGCACTGCAAAAGACATTAAAAGAGAATAACATCTCGGTAAAATTCGTATCAAAAATGTGAAAGCTGTAGTAATTAGAACAGAGCCCAAGGCAGAGACAGGAGGTTGAAACAAGGAAACAGAATGGGGCAGAACTTGTTTCTTTGGCAAGTGCTCCTCCCAGGATGACCCCGGGGGTTCATGGCTCTAGCCTTTCACACGGGTGACCCATTGGTCCGCAGTGGGACTTCCAACTCCACCCACCCCGCCCCGCCCCGCCCAGCCCCACTTACTTTCGTTTCTTGCCTGGCTGCTCCCTTGCTGGGAACTGCGTGTCAGCCATTTCCCCTCCGCTGCATGGACTCACGACTTCTCCTCAGGTGTTCAAAGCTGTGTTAAGAAGTTCCTGGTGGGCAGAGCTCCGAAGACTTTAGAAGAAAAATCTGCATTTCCTCGGGTGCGTTTCCTTCCTGGTTTGGAAGCCTTTCTTGGGGACGGGGAAAAGGCCAAGCTTTCCAACTCCCTGCTGCACGGATCCTGAGCCTGGGGAGGAGTGAGGTTCACAGCGGGGAAGGCTCCCTCTCCTGGAGGGATGGCGCCTTCTCCAGCCTGAGAGCCAGTTCACTGCCCCTTGCCCTCCCTGCTAGCCTGTACTTGTGATTTCATCTGGGCTAAGTGTGCCAGGACCCTGACCTCCAGGGCAGATAGTTGTTTCCCATAGCTAGAGGGTCAGAGCCCCAGGACTGTTTCAATTGTAAACTGATAGTGCCTTGCTGTTCAGTGTGACACTGTCTTTGGACCTCACTCTACCTGTGACTTTCTGGGGGAGGTAGAGTACTTGGAGTGAAAATTGACAGAGCTAATTTCTCCTTATTCTTAAGGAAGAGTCCCTAAGTGTTTGCTCTGTTGAGAGGTGATACATTTTCTTTCCCCTCTAGGCTTATGTGATACCCCTAAGCTAGCAGGTCTTTGCAGAATAGCTATACTGGCATTTTCAAAATCGTTGAAGATACTTTATCTATATCAACAGGCCATTTATATGTGTCATTTCTTCGCCTAACACATTTGTCTCTTTTTTAACCCATCTGTCCTAATTCTTTAGGCTCCTGTTAAAACCTTGTATTTTTAGGTTGGAATTCTAGCATAAGAACCTTATCGCATCATTTAATTTTGTAACTACAGGTACATTTCTCTAGTACTGTTTGTCACATTTTATCTTTCTGATTACTTAATTCACATGATTTTCAAGTTGAATATCAGGTCCATAATAATGCTTTTAAACCATGTTTGGCCTCTGTTTGGCATCATCTTTCATTTTAGAATTAAGTCAAGCTGCTAGGACATAACCCATCATTAAAAATGATTTCCCAGGTGATCATATCTAATATTCGGGGACTTCTCTAAAAAAACCAACATCCAATTTCTCTGAGATTATTTTTCATGTCTCTGACATCTGGTATTATAAAAGTATATTTATGTCATCTTCCTTCCTATCACACATATGCACACATACCTTTAGACTCCTTTCCACGTCCTTGGTAAATTTCAAAGTTTCAACACAGAGATTAAATCCTACCATGTACAATCATGATTCCCTGGAACCAGCTAGTAGTCAGAAGCCTGCTTCTATATCCACATTTTTATGAGTGTTGTTATGCCTGTATAGTTACCTGTACTTTTTTTTATTAACTCTGTGCTTAGAGGAGAGACTTCTGAAGGAGGATTCAATGGGTTAATTCCAGGTGAAAGTATGGAAAATGTACAGTAGTACCTTGGTTCACAAACTCAATTTTCTTTCTTTTTTTTTTCTTATTTTTTTTATTTTGAAAAGAATACAACCAAACAAAATAAAAGAGTAGAGTCAATCACAACAAAACAATGAACATGGTACATGACTTCTAAACAGGGTAAAGGGCAATCAATAATGGCTACCATAATGCCTCTAGTTATCTGCACTATAACTGCCCATACCATCAGGGATAAATAAAATCAAACAAAATAGAACAAAATAAAACCAGTAAGAAAACCAAAAACAAAACAAAACAAACAAAGCAGAACAATGAAAGCAATACAGAACTTCAAGATACTAGTAAAACAGCAGTGGCTACCATAATGCTTCCTGTTATCTTCAGAATAGTTGCCTAAACCTTCAGACATAATACAAGCAGACAACGCAGAATAGAGTAAAATCAATCAAAACAAAACAATGACAGCAATACAGGGTTTCAAAACAAAATGATTGGATATCCTCGATGGCTGCAATTATATATTTTGTTATCTTTAAAATACCTGTCCATGCCAGCAAGTATAATAAAATCAAACAAATCAGAACAAAATGAAACTAATCAGAACAATGAAGACAATATGAGGTTCAAATCATGATAATAGATTAATGGTGGTCACTTCCTTCCCTTTTTAAATAATTCCTCCCCTTTGACTTTCCCAATATGTACTGTGCATTTTGGATCCCACTAACTCCTTTAGTTTGTTATACTAAGGAAACAACACAAAATTCACCCATGTGACTGAACAATTTCATCCATAAGCATGATCTCAAGTTGCCTCCATCCACCTACAAGAGCCTTGAGGTTATCTTCCTGTATAGCTGAGTAGGTTTCCACCACATAAAATACCATGTCTTTCATATCCATTCTCAGTTGATGGGTAAGCTACCCCTAGTTTTTCTTTCTTTT
>RJWT010049208.1:0-10998 GCA_004365215.1 Cuniculus paca
AAGATTTTTGAAAGTTCAAAACAATACAATAAACAGTGAATCTCCAGTTTAAGTACCTTGCTCGTTAGTAATTGCATACATCTTAATCTGTCATCTTATATTACACTTTGCATTTTAAATTGTTCCTTTACTTTTTGATATATGGCCTGTGTTATCTTTAATTTTGTTTCAATTTAATAATTAGCAGGCTTATATTTTTGGTTATTACTTTTATATTAGGATACATCTCTAGGTCTTGACAAACTTCCCAAAATTTCTATTAAACGTCTGAAAAATAAAAGCAACTAGGGCATATGTTACCTTCTACTTTCCTATTTTCCCCTTTTCTAATTTGTTAACCATCCTTTTGTATATTATCCAGATTCATAATCTTAAAAATGTCCTTAAAATGCTTCTCTAGCCTTGTGTTGCTTATCCTCACAGATTTAAATAACCCAATAATCATTACCAGTCCTTTTCTCAGTGTTTGTCCACCTAGTTTGTTTTGGATGGGTTTTGTCATCTAGATTTTTCAAGAAGTGTTCATCAACTTCATGTTCCCTGATTCCTCTCACTTGCCCTTATACTTGAAATCCAGGTTGGCATTTTCCATGCCTATTGACAATCTGATAGTCTATGCTTCATTTGCTTTAGGACTGGTTATTGTTCTGGAGAAGTCTAAGACTTATCTCTTCCTCCTCCACATTCCCCCTCCAGAGAAGTGATTGCACTTTATTCTGACTTATATGCATTCCTCTTCTCTCCCCACCCCAGGTCAATATGCAGATTACGTAGTGTCAAGAACAACTACTTTAAAAAAATTACATTAAAACTAGAGTTTGACATATTTAGATTATCCCACTTGTATTTGTGTATAGATGTCTAGGATTAGTTTTGGATGGGTGGGGGCTTGGGCCGCAATCTGAATTTTAATCTTTGTACTTTAATGAATGTTTACATCATTTAAATAATGGATTTCATCATTTAGTAAGTATGTAATCAGTCCCACAAAAATTTGGCAGTAAATATACAAGACATAACAGGCTAAGTCAGTGAACTTTCTGATTTATATGTCTCTGCATGTTTTCAAGAAAAATTAACACAAACAAGAGAAAACATTTTAAATGCTTAAAAAGAGGAAATAATTTTTTTTTGCGGCACCAGGGATTGAACTCATGACCTTGCACTTGCCAGGCAAGCACTTACGCCACTGAGCTAAATCCCCAGCCCTTGTCTTTTTGAGACAGGGTCTCACTATGCCATTCAGACTGACCTTGAGTTCACTTTGTAGCCCAGGCTGGTCTCGAACTTGCAAAGATCCTCCAGTCTCAGCCTCCCTTCTGTCTCAGCCTCCCGAGTGCTGGGATTACAGGCATGCGCCACCAAGCCTGGCGAGGACATAATTTCTTAACCATCACTTCCCAATACTGACAACGTGGATAGGTTAATGGGTTTATGTCACACAAGTGGTGTTTTCCCCTCCTGGCCTCTGTATTCAGGATACTTATGCCTTATTTTGAAGCTTATAAAATTTTCTTGACAATATGAAAATACAGTATAAAAGGCATTTAATGATACAGAAGAAAATTTTTACACTTATGGCTGGATGTGGGAATGAGGTGCTTTAGAGAAGGCCCCTCCCAAGAACATGGTCCTGGTTCACAGTCTACCCACCCCCGCACCCCCACAACATCTGGTTCTCTCAGTTCCCCTTACATGCCTCAGGCTAAGAAGTAACAAGCCGCAGTTCTGCTATCTGGTAACCTCTGGCGTGATCCTCTCCAGCTTAGGCATGCCGTTGAGAAAGATACTACCATTTAAATGTTTCACAACGCATTTTTGAGATGTTTTACTATTATCAAAGTATGAATTCAGAATGTTCAGTGGGCAGGGGATCAAGCTCAGTGGTAGAACAAACTTCCCTAGCATGTGTGAAGCCCTGGGTTCAATCCCCAGCACTCAAAAAAAAAAAAAATCACTAGCAGAATGAATGTTCAACAGCTCATGTACCAATTAAAACTATTTCTCACAATTATTCCTCAAATTTGTGTTATTTGTAATCATATTTTTTGGTAATCATATTTCTACAAAAGGATTTTTCCACTGCACACTGGGTACTCTAGAAAGGGCTTAATTTTAGAACTCAAGCTGTTACTAGGCACTTCAGTATATGGCAAATATGGGTAAAATAAACCATTCCAGGAGAGTCTAAAATATGCATAACACAAAATATTCTCTAAGAGAATGTGATATTTAAGATATACAACTAAAAAATTTCATAAAACCGAGAAACGGAATTTTTTTTACACTGTATTTTTCTTTTTTTTTTTTTTTTGGTCTTTTTGAGATGGTTTCACTATGCAATTCAGGCTGGCCTTGAACTCAGTGATCCTCCTGCCTCAGCCTCCCAAGTGCTGGGATTACAGGCATGCACCACCACACCCAGTCTTACACTGTGCATTCTATTAATGTTTTTGATCATGTACCTTCAACACTTAAATACTAGTATACCAATATTACACATACACAAATGTAAAAAGCACAAATGTGTGTATAAGTAAATATACCCTGAAAATACAATGAGATATAAAAAATTTTTTAAAGCTAGTAATCTTCCCATATACTAGTGGAATATTTGGAGATCTGTGCTACACAGCATAGCGCAGAAATAAGAAATCACTTCGGACCGCAGTGAACTAGAGTAGCTTTAGGAAAGAGGACATTTTTAGTAAGATCTTGGTAGTAAGACATTAAATCATTGTAAGAATAAATTAATGGGGGAGCAAACACTGCCAAAAAACAAAGACATAACTACTGAAAGTTCTCTCTTTGGCATTGTTTTTTTAAAACCTTATATACTAGTGATTT
Source organism: Cuniculus paca (assembly GCA_004365215.1). Taxonomy (NCBI): domain Eukaryota; kingdom Metazoa; phylum Chordata; class Mammalia; order Rodentia; family Cuniculidae; genus Cuniculus; species Cuniculus paca. The sequence continues at coordinate 2,848 of RJWT010049208.1, forward strand.
GGAATAGTCTAGGGTCTTAAAGACCTATTCATTGACACACTGAAATGCTGATTCTGCTACTTGTCGCCTCTATAGCCTTGGGTAATTTCCTCATGTACATAATGGGATAGTCATGTCCACTGTTCAGAGTTGTAAAGATATGTAAACCCACTGGCACACTGCCTGAATGTACAATTCTAATGCACTTAACTACTTTTCTTTGCACCTCCTAGGAAATGAGTTCCTTGAAAGCACAAATACTGCATGCTATATCCCTATTAGCCTAAAATACTTTAGGTACTTAAATATTGATTAGATGTTTGATAAGCTAATTTTTTTCTGCAGTTAAACATTTCTAAGAAATAGAAACAAAAAGGGAAAACACACTAGGATCAGGATGTGGAAGGTCAATCTTAAGAATATGTACTATATTGTACTATGAAAGCTAGTAGTGTACACTTGAACATTAAATAATGAATGTTGGGATCTTTTATCTACAAAGCTAAATTTCACTGGTCTGAATGTAGAACTATGTTTGACTTAACAGATGTTTCTATGAAATTTTCTATTTTCTGATTATCAGTGTCAGTTCTAAAAATCCTTGAGATTAAAGATCTAACTTGTCTGTGATGTTAAGGGTCTAGTTACTGCAGTTTCTCGGTCACTGTTGATTTACATTTACTAAGGGTAAGAACTTGCTATCTAAAAAGAATGGATCTAAACCAATAAATTAACACACATCTCCTTGATGTCACTGATCTTAGGCTAAACTTATGAGGTTGTGAATCTATTTTTAAAAGATGTTTGAAAGTATCAACCTCTCTCCCTTCAAATAGCTCCACATAACTGACCCATTGGGAATCAGATTTGCAAATACTGCATGTATCTACCTCTAGGAGAGAAAGCTTAGTAGTGTCTACTATTCATAACCCCTTACCCAACCTGAAGTTATGATTTCTTCAGCTGGGAAACAACCGTCTCCTGTAGTAGCAGCACCTGGATGCCTAAGACTGCTGGGTGACAAGTCATGCCACCTTTCTATGACAACTGTCTGTTTTATATAACTATCTATGTATCACTATCGTTTGAACCACATCTTCAGCAAACCAGCAAATATTCTGCCTGTTTGAAACAGCTGTGATTTTGTCACTAAAAGCTCCCTATGCCACCAGCACCATTGCAAATCTTGAGCACTATTTCCAGATAAGACTGCATCAACTGGCATTAAAAAGAATCACACTAGGTGTGGTGGCACATGCCTTAACTGCCAATACTGAGGAGGCTGAGGCAGGAAGATTCATTGTTCAAGGCCAGCCTGAACTTTAGAACACATTCTATGGCTGTGGTAGACTATATGGTGAGACTCTGTCTTGAAAAACAAAAGCAAAACAAAAATTGCGCTGATTCTTACTGCTTTTCAAGTATTCACCCAGAGCTTGGGTAAGTTCTAAAGAGAAATGTTTCCTTAGGAAAAAGCAAACTATGGTTATGCTATATGTACTCTGAATCTTCTTTCTTCCTTCTGCTTTCAATGACTTCTAAGGAAAATTGCTAAGTGAAAGGAAATTGAAGTTCACAAAACATATGTAATTAAGAATGCTCCAAATACATCTGCTGACAGAAAATGGAAGCAAGAAAAAGTCTAAAACTAAAGAATTGTTGGCAACTGTAAGAAAAAAAAACATGGCATACAAAAGTTGGAGGGAGATTCAGAGAGCCAGATCCTAAGGCAAAGGGAAGGAAAATTCAATGGGGCAAGTAGATTTGTAAAAATTACTTGATAGGCAAGAAATCATCTCTGTGACCAATTTTAAGCATGTAGATAATCTCATTTAATAAAGCTGGTTATTATATAAACAATTAGCATGAAAAAGCAACAGTATTACTTTAAAGAAAAATCCAAGTATTATAACCATATCCACACTTTTTTGTCTTTAACACAAATCCTACTAAACAGTTCAAACAAAAGACAGCGTTGGGCTGGGAATTTAGCTCAGTGGTCTAAGAGCCTGCTTGGCAAGCGTGAGGTCATGAGTTCAATCCCCAGTACCAAAAAACAAACAAACAAACAAAAAGCATTGTATAGGACTACATTAGCAAATTTGAATTACTACTACTTTCTGGATTTATCACTACTTTTTCACAATCTAATAATCACAAAAATCTTAGTGAAAAGTGACATCCAACCTGAATGCTATCAAGAGTATTGTTATAAGAATAAAAGGGGAAAATGTAATTTAGATGTTTATAAAAAAAACATTGAGGCTGTAAAAATCAAATCATGAGTAGTTGTTAGGACTAAGACACTGCACCCAAATTTGTAGGCACATCAGTTAGTAGTTCTACAAGTGAGGAAGTATTGTTAATTTTTCTCTAGAATTCATTAGAAATCTCAAAAAAGCTTAAATTTTAGGGCTGAATCTCATTTTAAAAAGACAAGTATTTTGTTATGGCAAAGCTGCTGTATTCAACCACTATACAGACACGATACATAAAGAAAAACAAATGCCTTGGGAACAATTTCAGTCCTCAAAAAAAAGGCCCCAAAGAAAGACACAGAAGAAGGGCTGAGGATCTAGCTCAGCGGTCTAAGCGCCTGCCTGGCAGGCGCAAGGTCATGAGTTCAATCCCCGGTGCTGCAAAAAAAAAAAAAAAAAAAAAAAGACACAGAAAATAAGAAGCACTAGCACCAACAACTGGTAGCTCTTCTGATAAATGAAATGATGCAACAGACAATATTTTAACAGTAAAGGTCTAGGCAGCAATAGTGAATGCATTAAATAGCAATAAATTCATGGCAAAATAAAGTTCATTTCTGTTTTACTAATACAAGTTTTATCTGAAGAATGTCAATGTTGCTGAATTTTGGTTGTTAAGTATTCATTCGTTCATGATCACTCAACAAATTTCTCTTGGGCAATCTATGTTATCAACATTACACATGGTAAAAAAATGTTTGAGGTAGGGTCTTTCCCTTCAGAAAGGAATAAATTCAGTAATAATGCTGTATCCTTTTCAGTACTATAAGGTTAAACTCTTGGAAAATTTAAAATGTGCAGTAAATCTGTATTTAGCTTAATAAATCTCCTTTTTGATGGTATCAACACAGCTGAATAAAGCTAAATGAAAAATATCTGGTTGTCTGAACATGTTAAACGATACAACTCTGCTCCTAAAGCAACACAAAACGACATTTAGCTTTTTGAAAGCTGGCTAATCCAACTAAGTGTGTTTACACACATGTATACATGTGTGTGCTAACAACATATTGGGGAGCAGGTTACCAAAAACCGAGGCAGACAGGCTACACATAAAGGGTTTAGAAACACCTGTATTAAAACTACTGCCTAGGAATAGTTCAATTTTAACTCATATACTAAAATTCTCGGATTTAATATCAATAGACCTGAGCTCTTCGTGAAATACGCTTAACACCAAGTATTCTGGACTTACAGACTACATTTCAGTGTACCTTCATGTATATCCAAAACATTAAGTGAAGTTGGAAATATTTTTTAAATACTAGGAGCAAAGATTTTCATAGATACAATTTCTAAAGTGTAAAAAATGTCTGATATTCAGGTTTCAGCTAAAATTTGAGTTACTTTCTTATTCCTTGAGGTTTTAGCCAGTAAAATGCTCTCATTACTTTATCTTACTAACACCACTTTCTGAAATACCTTGTCCACTTACCTATTGGACTTATTTTCTAATTCTAGAATTAAGATTTTATAAGAACAGAGATCCTGTATGTCTTGGTTACCACTGTGTTTTTAGCAAATCCATTATTTGTTGACTAAATGGGTTTTCCAGTGTATGTGAACCAATCTGCACTAACAAAAAAGGATTCTAATTTTTCAAAAGGTACATCAGGTATATTATTTTAAAACAGAGGTGGAGTATTTTTTTTTAACTTAATGTGAGTAACATCTATTGCAGAAAAATTATGCAAGTTTACTAAAAGTGAAAAACTTTGGGAATCCCCCTAAAAAAAAAAACTCATAAAATATTTATATCCCATAACTTTTATATTGGTTAAAAATAACGAGATGAAACAATTTTGAACATGGTAATTTATTTTATGCGGTTTAAATCCATTGTTTAAAAATTTTCAAAAGGCACTTTAAAAAACATTTAAAAATACATTTTTCTAACTTAGTGGTGATCACTTAAAATAAGCAAGTCACCAAATATTTTTTAACCATTCATAACACTATGATTTTAAATAATTCTTAAATTTCAAAACACATTCACGATATAGTACAACACACTGCTTAGCAGTAAGATTAGTTTCCCTCTGATAACATAATTTATGTAGATTATTCATTATAGGGCCCTGCAAAGTTATTCAGATTTAACTAATACAAACAAAACTAGAGAGGTAAGAGTTGAAATAGAGCACACTTCAACTCTAAAGCTACTTCTGGGATTGTTTTCTCTAAAGAGAACTTCTAAAAGTTCTTATTTCAATTTGTTAATATCTATTTCAACTCTGATGTATAAACATGAGTCTTTTTTAACCAAGAGGTTATATTTAACATGAAATATACCATAGGCTGTCTCCCAGATTTTCTTAAGCATGTTTCTGTCAGGCCTATATAAAAAGGCAGGTAAATGAAGCAAATGATCCAAATAACTTTACTTCCTTTAATAATTACAATGTAGAATTAGTTTAAAATTGTGTATTTTTAAGTAGGGCAATTACCCTGAGAACCAGCAGGAATTACTCCTAACTTCTCATAGGGAAACCTAAAGTTAGGTATAAAATTATCAGCAAGTAATACAAATTCTCATCATTAATAACAGCCAAATTAACATTATGAAGGCATCATACGAGTTGCTAGAAAGTGGAGGTTAGTTTTAAGGAAATAAAGGGCAATAAATATGAAGAAGCAGAAATTGTTAAAAGATAGAATGATCTGATCAATCAAGTGAGGGAGTCTTTCGAGCATAAGAGTGACTTAATCTGGTAATACAGTTTGAGGGGCTCAAAGAAATGAAAAATCAATGTTCAAGATATATGAGAATGGCTAGCAACTTTAACATGTAAGTCTAATTACCATATTCAAAGATTAAAAACTGGTCAGCGATTTATTTTCTGTTCTTATTACAGTGACAAACTCCTCTGAAACTTAAGGTATTTGAAAATAATCAAATCTTGGGCTGAAAACCTTTCTATGAAATTCCAATCAGAAAATATGAACATGATATTGTTAGAGAACAATTAATATCAAAAGTCTTTACGTTAGTACCACTGAAATAATAAAATGACAAAGATCTTAATCTAAAAGATGATGAATAATCACTGTTATGAAATCTGATTGTGCTCTGTAAAATACCTGCAGAATGTTTCTGCTTCATTAGATCATACAGAATAGTCAAACACTGCATGTTAAAAATAGCATTTTGCCATCTAACGTTTATCAGTAACACTTTTGTGGCCATCCAATGACATTTACTTATGTATGCTTTGATGTACTCACTAGTAACTAATGAACCCTTTATATCCAATGTGAATTTACTGAACTTGGAGAATTAAAGACTACAGGTTTAGTATCAGTGCTCTGATACTAAAGAATTTTGCCAAAATCAATCCACTGACCCTTTAAATTATCTTTACTTTACCTTTGATATACTGTGATTCTGAACTAAACTGATTTAAAATGTGCTTTATCTAAGTTTTTGAAAATTGATTTACTCACAGGGCAGTTATCCTGAGTGTGTTCCAAAGACTATTTGCACCATAATCATGTAAGCAGTTGGGCAATGGTTCTCACAGTAGGATAATTAAGACACTCACCTGTAGGGCTTGGTTAATCATGGGTGGTGAACCCACCCTGGAGTTTCTGATTTAGTACATCTGAGCTAGGGTATTTCTAACAAGTTCCTTGCTGATACTGATACTGCTTATTGAGACCACTGTTTGATAACTTTTGTGTGGTATCTGGTATAGTCATGGGCACAAGCTACGATCAGAATCCCTGGGATTGGGGTCGTGAGATTTCCATTTAAACACACTCCCAGGCAACAGTGTGAGAACCACAATTTAACTCTCAGTGTAACAATTTGGCTAGTTAATTTGACTGTTACTGGCCAATGTACCAGATGTCACATACTCTATATGTGAAAATGAGAATAATGTTAAATGACCCCAAGGCTGACCAACACAAACACACACACAGGGTCTGAGTATGAATCTGAGTTCTGTTACTTACTAATTTTGTAACAGTGCAAAAGTTACTTGAATTCCCTGGGCCTCAGTTTCTTTATCTATAATGTGGGAATAATACTCGGTGAGGATTAACACTACTGTACACAGAATAAGCACAGTACCTGGTATACAGCAGATACTAGATAAATACTACAAGAAACATACAAAAACCTTTTGTTATTTGATTTGATCATTTTACTCATTTAAATCAAATATTTACACTCCAGGATAGATAACAATAATAAAACCTTATATTTTATTGCTCCCTATGCTGGGCTAGACACTTTTAAAAGTCTTGCATATATTTATTAATCCTCATAAAAATCCTATGAGGTAGGTAGTATTATCCCTACTTCACAGATAAGGAAACTGAGGCACAGAGAGACTAAATTGCTCAAGGTTACAAAAGTAGTAAGTGATGTAGCAAAAATTTAAAACCCAGGCAGTCTGACATTCATTGCAGCATTCATTTCCTATGAGTCAATTTTAGGGATTTATGTTTATGATAAACTATTCACACATCTAATAAAGAACAGTGTATATGGACCACAGATAAATTCATATCCACACTATAGTCAGAAGTTCTTCAAAGAACAGAATGACTAGAAATTTTGTAGCTATCATTAAAATAATAGGTTAAACTTGGTGTATTTTTACGATGTGAAATTCTCTATAATTAGTCACTGAAGTTACATTCTCTAAAATATACCATACAAAGAGGTCACGATATGTTTTGGCACAATAAATATAAATTATTTAGTCAAGCAACAAAATCAATGGCATGACAACTAGGTAAAACTAGCATAATGAAAATCATATGCAACATTAAAAATAACCTTACATAAAATCTGCAAAATATTGTTACATACTCAGTATTGCTAAAGACAAAAAAGACTGAAAATTTCCTTTGCAAAAATTTTTCAAGCAGAGTGACTAAAATGAAACATTTAAAATGTGTTTTTGATGGTATGCTTGAATGGGTATTCTGCAATGTCAGAACTATCCACTGGCAAGACAATTATTCCAAAATAAGTTAACATCAAACTTTAGGTCATTGTTCATAAATTATTTGGTCTTTTAACATATCTTAGTTTGTTTAAACAGTATTTTCTAATGCATTTAACTCTGGTCAAAATCTTAATTCAAAATATTTCGCCAGTGTAATGAACACCTCAGACCTAAACATGAATTTTAAAATAGTTTTAACTAAGTTATGAAAGGCACAAGCAAGTTCTCATTTCTCAAAAGGATGAGAATGAAAAGAATAATTATGTACTTGGAAACAGTAACTCCTACAGTGGCACTGGTATAAGAAAAGCATGACAAAAAAGGATTAAATTTATCATTACCTACAATTAACAACGGGTAAATTTTGGAACAAGGTATTTTAAAATGCTTGTTTACAGAATAATCTATAATAAATATTAATAGTGGAGAATAGTACTCAAGAGTGGTTAGAACAGAGATTCAGTAAAAGATTAATTAGAATCAAATATATTGAGGCCCATGATAATTTCAAAATGTAGTTTTATTAACGCACTTTAAGATAAGTGCCATTTTTATTCTATCTTCTTTAAGAAATACTGCTAATTATAAATAATCACAGCAAACTTTTCACTGGACAACTGTGGGGAGGAGTGGTTCATTTATATCATACTGCAAATGAATTTATAAACAATGCTAAGCAACAATATTTCCTTCTAAAATTTTAAGGCAGGTCTGTTTAGCATTGTGTGTTACTAATGTGGTACAGTGCAGTTTTAGCAAATTTAACGGTTTTAGTTTTTTGTTTCTCAGTGACAATAGTACACATGGTCAGAACAGATAACAAAATCTCTTTTACTAGTTCTACCTGCCACCGCTTTAAAAACAAGTTCTTATATAGATTTATATATTACTGTATCAAAACACATTTAACACATTTCACAGCTCATTTAAAGCTTCAGTTTACAGTCATTCAT